>APFE031694607.1:8564-59666 GCA_000404065.3 Pinus taeda | reverse complement strand
ATATGATTATTAAAATAATTATATATTTATATATTTTTCTATAAATTTATTAATAAATTTAAATTATTGAATTACCTTCAGTAACTAAACATTAAGTTATTTTATGTTTAAATTAATTCTATAAATAAAATTATATATTTATATATAATTAATTGATAATTTAAATAAACAAATAGATAACTAACCCTTATTTTATTTCATTTTTTAAATAAAATAATAAATATGGGAAATAATGGTAATAGTAAGAATAATAATAATATTAAATTAATAAATGGAAGTTTGACTGGTTCCTTGGGTCAGGAAATAACCGTAGTACTTTTTAGCTGTTGGAGTCTCTGCTCGGACTATTTAACATGCTAGACTTGATCTGTCTCTTCAACTTGTCCTAACGATGAACCACACTAGTTGGTTCGAAACGCGTCGACAAAGGTCTTTCTTGATGTGATTTACGCCGAAATCCTTCTTATATAACTATGATTGATCACAGAAGCCTCAATTCTACAAGAGATTAATCATGTGTTGACTCATAGGAAAACTATATTCTTATGACTTGAGGGAAATGATACACACTAATTACTTCTTAACAAATTGTCTGACTATAACCACTATGACCTTGGACACATAATGAAAAAGACTCCACAACAATGGTTTACTATGGCTTGAGCCATAATACAACATATTAGGTGTTGCATATAATTGATGCACCTTAACTAACAACACATAAGTGATGCACATAATCAATGAATGATGACCATCAAGTTATATGCATCGATGCACATAAAGGATGCACCATAACTGGCACATAATTGATGTTCTTACATTACACACATAATTAAATCACCATAATCTCTCTCTCTCTCTCTCTCTCTCTCTCTCTCTCTCTCTCTTCTAATATATATAATATATATATAATATAATATATATATAGAGAGAGAGAGAGAGAGAGAGAGAGACTAGTACATAGTGGTTGCAATATATGAGAAGGCATGTAACGGAATTCTACCTTACAGTAACCAATCTTGAATGTTGACAAGAAGTTGATGCCTCTCTTTTTGAAAAATTTAGTGTAAGCCTAAACATGAGGAGGAGAGAATAGAATGAAAAACACCAAGGGCTAGGTGCAAAAACACCAACATAGTATTTAAAATTTGTGTTCATAATTAATAAGTAAACACATGATATTTACCTCGCATTGCAAGTTGGAAATGCTTATTAATGTATATAGACCTAGAAATTGTAAAACCGTAGTTTTGTGGAATTTGAAAACCCTAGTTTTGTGGAATTTGATAACACTAGTTTTGTGGAATTTGAAAAACATAGTTGGTGACTAAGATAAAGCTATGGTGGCTAAGGATAAGTGATAAGTGATAAGTGGCCAACTTGTATAAAGCTATGGTTTCTAAGGATAAGTGATAAAACCAAGTTGATGGCTAGGGTGAATTGTGGATGACCTTATTTTTCCCGAGAGTTCGACATAAAATTTCTCTTAATGCACTTTCCTTGGGATGTTATCTTTGTTCATTAAATTTATGAATTTTATGAATCCATGAAACATTATATGAATGAATTTGTTTTTTAAGAAAAGTGTGACTAATTTATACTTAACACACCATAGGAGACTCCCATAAGTGACAAATTTAAGCAACACACATATAAGTTCAACATATATAAGTGTTGCCCCAAAAAAAAAAGTACACATAATTTATACTCTTCAAAGTGAGACTCATAATCAACATGTCATGTAAGATACCTACTATGAGTGACATTGTTAAGCATCAATGCACTGTCAAAGAAACACACACTTGATCTATGGTAAATAATATTAGGTGTCACATATAATTGATGCACCTTAACTAACAACACATAAGTGATTGAGCCAATAGGCTCATTCTACAACCCAATATGAAGGGATGTGTAAGTCTATCCGGCCATCTGTGTCCCTTTAAAATATATATATATATATATATATATATATATATATATAATATATATATATATAATAATATATATATATATAAATATATATAATATAACATATATACTATATTAAATAAAATAATATACATATATATAATAATAATATATATTATATATATATAATATGTCCTAAATAGATAAAATAATGTTGCCTATAATAAAAAAAATAATGAATTGTGTTTAAAGTAATTAAAGTTAAAAAATGTTATAAGTTAATACTTATCTCTTTAAAAAATAAATAACCAGCATGACCATCGTAAATACGAATTGACATGAGAAATAGAGGATCCAATTATTCAAGTTCAAATTTTTTTAATAAGCTACATTATTTAAATGTTATGTATCATATAATATAATATATTATATATATATTATATATATATATAATATTATATATTATATAATATATATTATAATATATAATATATATAATATATTAGATTTTTTTAATTTTTTAGTTTGGCTGACATGAGAAAAATTTCAATATGACGGACGAACATCCTTACACATCATACTGGGTTGTAGAATGAGACTCTCCGCTATAATTTAAAAAAATGAATATGCTGTAAAATAATTAGAGTAAAAAAATGTGTGAATTGAGATGTCTAAATCTTATACTTTTCAAAAATATTTCAATAAGAGATTTAAATAAACTATTTGAAGATCTATGTTAACTAATTTATTTTGATATCAACTTCATATATCCCAGGGTTTAGCGTTCAATCATGATTGGAACATCATATGAAACATCGTGGTCCACTGAATCAAGTCTCGGCCGCTGGATTAGAAAAGAGGTACGTAAGGTGATTTAGGGAGGGATTGTGTTCATGTAAAGTGTTTTGCATAATTATCATGTGGCAGGGTTAATGGCAATCGTGTCCATGGATAATATGGAAATGATTTCGATGAGCCATGCAATTTATAATCATGGGAAAATTTGCGGTGGAAATAAGGGGTCAAGGGACTCTTTCTAGCATGGTTCTAGAGTTTAGTTTGACGCCTTCATCATAATGGATAAAGTCGCTTTTATATGTAAGCATGACACTTATAATATATGGATTACATCATTGATGATGAAGGCATGCATGTGGATCTAGCTAAGATCCAAAGCATTCAGGATTGGCCATCCTCGACCACCCTTATAGAGCATTACATATTTTTGGGCCTTGCCAATCCTTTTCAGAGGTTTGTGTTTGGATTATCTCATTTTACTTGGCCTCTAAGTCAAGTTACTAAGGGTTGAGAAAAAGAAATTTTTTTTTTGTCTGATTCCAAAAAAAAGGCATTAGTTGATCCAAAGAACTGCCTTTTCTTTGCACTGGTACTCACATTGTTAGACCTGCAACTACCATTTGATATTGAGATGGATGCTTCTAATTATGCTATTGGTGTATTTTTCACCCAACAAGGGTATCTGGTGGCCTATCACAGTGAGACACTTTATGATACAATTCAAAAATAGACCACCTATCATAAAGAGATGTATTCCATCATGCATTCTTATCGGTAATGGAAACATTACATTATGGGAAAGAAGACATTCATCCACATAGATCATCATCCCCTTCATTTTATATAGAAACAAAAGAGGTTGTAGAACAATCGCCATCGTAAGTGGTCCACATATTTGCTACAAGTCTATTTAAACATTAAATACAAGAAGGGAAACACCAATCATGTTGCAGATTACCTTAGTTGGCCCCTAGGTGCAAAAATAAGCATTGTTCTCAACTCTTGTAGCAAAGAGACCTATGGACAGCCGCAACTATACAAAAATGATCCAGAGTTCACCACCACATATTATATGCTAGTGGATGGAAAGCAAGTCCCTTTCCACCTTTAGGGCACATTATTATGCTATCTGGGACATCTTTGTGTTCCTTTGGGTGAGAGAGCCAAGGTGATTTAGGAGGCACATTATAGTTAGGTCATAAGGCACTATGATGTAGAGAAAATTGTGGCAATGCTGCAAAAGTATTTTTATGGGCCAAAACTTTGATAAGATGTTGGAAAATATATCAAATCCTACATTGTATATATTATCACCAAGCAAAATATCAAGAAAAAAAGGCATGTACACTCTTTTTCCTACTCCTAGATATCCTTCGGAATCCATCTCCATGGACTATCTATCTGGCATGCCTTCTACTAAGCATGGTAATGACTGTGTATTTGTGGTTGTGGGTAGATTTTAAAATATGTATATATTGGCAACCTGCAAGAAGAGTATCACAAAAGAGGACATTGCCAAACTCTTCTTTAAATGGGTGTGGTACATTTTGGGATCCCACAAACTATTATATCAAATCAAGATAGCAGGTTTCTAAGCACATTATGGACAAACCTCCTGTCATTATTGGACACTAAGCTCACCAAGTCAATTTCCTTCCATCCCCAAACTGATGACCTAACATAGATCATGAACATGATGATCATGGACATACTATGTATGTACAAATCCAAGAACCCACAAATATGGGATGAGAACCTTCCATATGTGTAACAAAACTATAACATAGATCTCAATAGCTCGATGGGTCGCAACCCCTTTCAAGTGGGTCAGGGATTTCAACCATTGTGTTCGATTAATGTTTTCATGACTCATGTGACTACACAAGAAGAATTTACACATGTATCGTCTGAGATTGAGAAAGTATCCAAGTTTATCAAATGCATCAAGCACATCTTCCAACAGGTTCACAACATCTTGTTGAAATCCAATGGCAAGTATAAGAAATGACATGATCAACATCGGGTGCCACATAAGTTTCAGGCGGGTGAAAAAGTGTTTATTCAATTTAGTATGTCCTAAATTGCTACATTAATTATCAATCCGGGAGTCGTAAACTGATGAAGTGTGGCACACTATATGTGCAATACAACCTCTTTCTTACTTTTTATTGTTTTCAATTTTATTTTGTTTTGGGGTTTTGTCTTTGTTTGTCTCCTAATGCAAATGGAAATCCTATTCCTAAGTTTTAAGAATACTTTAGAAGGAAAGTATGGATATAGATTTAAGACAAGGTTTTATGTCCCTTATGATAACTTCTAGAGCTTAGGACTTCAAAGGATCTCAAAACATACTAGTGATAAAATTAGTACTTGAACAGGAATGTAAATGTGAAGCTATTCAAATCAAACAAATGATGAAATAATGATCATGAAATCACCGTCTCTGCTGCTCATCTAAATACAGAAATAAAAGTTAAACTATTACACTCAAACAAACCAAAAATTGTAAACTAATGAAAGTAAGATCAATTGACTTCACTTATAATCAGATAGCTCACCAAGTAGCTTTTCGGGGTTAAGCCATGGCTTTGGAGATAACATCAAATAACATGAAGAATTGATATCTAAATTACCTACTTGCAAATGAAAGTAAAATCAAGTCACTTCACTTATAATCTGATAGCTCGCCAAGTATCTTTTTGGGTTAAGCCATGGCTCCAGAGATAACATCAAATAACATGAAGAAATTGATATCTAATTGTAAAAACCAAAGTAAAATCAAATCACTTCACTTATAATCCGATAGCTCGCCAAGTAGCTTTTTGGGGTTAAGCCATGGCTCCGGAGATAATGTCAAATAACATGAAGAATTTGATATCTAAACTACCTACTTGCAGAAATGAAAGTAAAATCAAATCACTTCACTTATAATCTGATAGCTCGCCAAGTAGCTTTTTCGGGTTAAAACATGGCTCGGAGATAACATCAAATAACATGAAGAATTCGATATCTAAACTACCTACTTGCAGAAATGAAAGTAAAATCAAATCACTTCACTTATAATCTGATAGCTCGCCAAGTAGCTTTTCGGGGTTAAGCCATGGCTCTGGAGATAACATCAAATAACATGAAGAATTTGATATCTAAACTAGCTAACCACAACAAATAAATAAGATTTAAATTGAAGCATAACTTGAAACTGAAAAGCTAAAAAAAACAAAGTCAGCAGAGAGGCCAATCTCATGTCACTATTTGATGCAAAAAGTATATGAAAAATCTTGAGCATGACCTATCCTGAAACATACTCATCAGTGTTAGAAAAAGTATACAATGCTGGAAAACCATGTACAGGAATGAAATATTAACACCATGAATGAATTACAAAACATATACAGTTAAACAAGCTATGGAATATATACAATGGAAACAAGAAAACGATACATGAAAAACTTCACAAAAAAAAAAAAAAAAAAAAAAAAACTCAGCCAGTAGGGCCCCTCTGCATGGCCTT
This sequence comes from Pinus taeda, assembly GCA_000404065.3. NCBI lineage: Eukaryota > Viridiplantae > Streptophyta > Pinopsida > Pinales > Pinaceae > Pinus > Pinus taeda. The sequence goes on along the minus strand of APFE031694607.1, from coordinate 53,446 downwards.
GGTTAATATGTTGTCAATCCGAAATTATGCTCAAACAGTCATAAGAAACAGAATCTTTAAATTGCAAAACATAGGAAATGTCTTCTCGTTACAACAGCATAAAACTAACAGCAAGACTATATCAAGACTAGCTACATGCGTTTGTAAATGTGTTATTTATAGAGGAAATTACATAACTATTTTTTTTTTATAAACCTTCAGCAGAGGACATGTAAAAAGACAGAACTCGTGAGCTTAGCATCTTGGTTGCCATGATCATTCAATCTACAAAAGGTGGATGTTGGATTTTCATCGTGGAGATGGTCTAAAGTTGTCAAGAGGAATCCACGTATCTAGGAACGGTCTTGGACCTTTCAAGTGCTGAAAACAGAGACTTGTTTGTTGTAGGACTCCTTGTTTGACCGGCCTTTGACCAAGGCTTTCGTTTGCAAATTTGACTGAATAGATAGGACCTAGTCCATCTCTAGGTCATTCCTGAACTGCCCACATGCCTTGTTTTACTTGCCGACACCTGTAACCTATAGATCAATAAAAATAGCTACGGAATCACAAGTCAGCTGCAGAAAGTGGCTGCACTCCATAGATGATGAGAAAAATCGAAGTCAAATAGAAAACACAAAAATATAGTTAGAAAACCACATAAATGCACTCTTAGAATCAATATGTAATGATCTTTGATAGCTTATGAAGCACTGGTGTGGGAAAAAGGTCTAGGAAAGTATGTAGAATAGAGGTAGTTTTGGGGCTCAACATACCCCCACTGTGAAGGTGTTGCATGTCCTCATGCAACAAAAATTGTGACCATCCTCCCTTCAGTTCATTTGTTCTGAGACCTTTGCTAATACATCTAGCCTTCTTTTCTTCTTCCTTGGTATCATTGTCATCCTTGGCTTCCTCATTAGGCAACTGTATTTGAGGTTGATAAGGGCTCTGCTCAACCTTCTACTCTTTTTCTTCAATTTCCTATTTTTCCTTTGCCACAACCCAAGATGCAACATAGTGTTGTCATGGATAATTTTATCCAATCTACTTTGTTCTTTCAATGTTTCATTTCCCCTTTTGATGTGTCTATTCAGGACTTCTAGTTCAAAAACTTCATGTTTTATTGATTGGATTAAAACTTCCTAGGCTGTATTAGGCTGAGTAGATGAAGTGCCATGGTCTGTTGTAGTTTTCTCCAATGATTCAATAAAATCATACATTTCTTGCTGAGTTGGATCTACTTCAAGTGTAGCCTTTCTTGGACTGATCTCATAATCTGGTTGAGAAGGACTAATCTCAAAATATGGTTGAGAAAAAGGAGAATGTTGTGGGCTATGTTCAGGAGGGATTGCTGGTGACTGTTCTGGTGTTTCCCCTCCTAAGTCTATGAAGTGGGCCCCTTTAGTTTTCACTTTCTTCAGTTTACCTTTAAGTCTGGAGCGCCTCCTTATATTCTATGAGCTAGTGTCTCCTTTCTCTACACTCTGTTTTTCTTTCCCTTTTCCCTTTGCTTTAGCTGATTGCTCTTTAAGGAGGATTAGTATTTCAGAAAGTATCTGATCCTCTTCTGAGGAAGGTTCTAGGGTTTGATATACAGCTTCAACATTTCTTTTCCCTTTTAGTTTCACTTACTTCCTAGCCTCAGTCAAAGTTTCAGGCAGCTTTCTTCCTTACTAGTTTCTTTAGCTATGCTAGTAGGAGTATCCTGAATGTTTACACTTGTTTTCCTTCTCCTACTTTTCCCTGCTGAGCTACCTTCAGGTGTTTCAAGTGGGTCTTGAAAGAAGTTTCTAATCAAGAACTGTTCCCATGTTTCCTTTATTTCCTTCAATTGTTTGTCGATCAGAATTTTAACAAGGCCATGATGGTAAAGGTGAGGCTCTACGTCATCTAGATTTTTTTGTACAATTGTGGACAACTTTTTCAGGATACTCAATAGGAAATAAGGCAAATTGATGGTTTTATTTTCTAGAAAAATCATTAGTAACCTGATGTGGTACATGTACATGGACCCAAACCATCCTTCACATGTAATAAACTTTTGAATTATCAATAATAAACTAGTCCACTTTTCCTCTAGAGCAGAGACAGGGATTCCACGTTTGAAAATGATTATATCCATACCTTGGTATGCAAAATAATCATCTAGGCCCTCTCATCAATGTCTTTGTTTTTGAACCACCATTCCCACTCCCGTGGAAGCTCCGTTGCTACTACAATGGATGCCTCTGTGACTGAAAATTTGAGATCTCCAACCTCAACTTCCACACCGTTAAAAGACCTTGCAAATGTCTTCGTGACTTCTTTATTGTGACCTCTAAATTTCTAGATAAATTTCAGCCACCGTACCTTCCTTAATATGCTTTTTAACTATGGATAACCGTCCATGAATTTAGGCCCATCCAGCTCTGTTCTTACTAGAAGGCCCATTCCTTCCTCCTGCCTTAAAAATACCTTTGTGAGTGATGGACTGTAAGTGATGGATTGACGAAGGTGGAACGGTTGTGTGAACGGAAGATGAAGAAGGATTGTGGAGAAAACCAGTAGTTGTAAAACAAAATAACACAGAACATGTAGTGAAAATGAGTTCACGGAGCAGAGGCTTGTATAAATAGGCCAGTACTAACAAACGCAACTTCAATGGGAGAGTATGGAAACAGAGTGAGTCTGGTAGAACTTTGAATTAAAAGGTTGTGGAGTGGACGTTAGCATTCTCATAAAATTATTACGGATTTGTGTGGTAGGGAAGAGTCGTGGTCAAATAGATTACGTCCTCATAATTACCATGTTCAATAGGTGGAATGCAGACATACAATTAATTACGAGTTAGATTCGGAGGCGGATCATGAGGTCGTTAGAAATTGATGCGGAGTTCATGGTGGAATTATGCAAAGGTCATGGAGGAGTTATGAAAGCTATCAATGCGAATCATTACACATAATGGAGCCGGTGGTTTCACAACTATATAGATTATGTGTTCTAAAATGCTATTTGAAATTAATTTTGCTCATACCTTAGAATCTTACCACTTTCGTTCACTGACCTTTGATTGGTTGCTTCTTGTTGGTGCTTTAGGTGCTAACATCTTCAAAATATCTTCCTCTTCCATAGCTTCATTTGGTTCTCATCATTGTTTGGCTAACATCTGACTGTCACTGCTGAGTAACAGAGTATTAGCTGTGGAATCAACAATTAGCTGCAGAATCAGTATTCAGCTGTGGAATCAGAATTTGGCTACGGAAACTAACACAGTGAACATATGACCTGGTGGAGTGAATGAAGATGGATGAAAATGAATGATTACTGAATGAATGATATATGAAAACTGGACGTGAAAGGACTTTTATTGGCGAAATGTGATAGTGAAATGGCATGAAATGAACTAAAGTGAAATGACATGAAATGGAATAATCTGAACGAAATGAGAGGGATTTTTTTTGGAAAATATAGGGTGTCAAAAGTTTCTGATTTTCACCCTATATTTTCTGTATAAGATTTCCAATCAGTGATTCGTTTTCAGGCTTATACAATTTTTATTTATTTTTCATAAGAAACAGTGAAAAGAACAAAGACTAGGCTGGTGGAGAAGAAGGATCCTTCTTCACCAGCCTTATTGCAGAATTATCTTGAAAGATTTTGACAAATTCCTCCTTTGGGAGTGGCTTATGATAGATCTTCAATGTGTGACCATTCACAATGAGAGGAGTTTGATAGTCATCAATGGTTTTGATTGTTACCACTCCATTGGTAAAAACTTTGTCAATCTCATATGGCCCAAGCCAATGAGTCTAAAATTTACCTTTGAAATCTTTGAACTTGGAATCAAATGGCAACGCCCAATCTCCTTCTTGAAACTTTTTCTCCTTGATGTATTTTTCATGCCACTTAGCTCTTTGATATTGAACTAGATCAGTTCTTAGGATTGCTTCTTGTCTGATCTCATCTAGTTCATTCAACTACTCCATTCTATGCTTTTGAGCTTCTGATAGATCCATTCCTAATTGGACTACCATCTTGAAGGTCCTAACTTGGAACTCAATGGGGAGCAAAACTTCTTTCCCATAAACAAGTTCATAGGGAGAATGTCCTGTTGTGTTCCTCCATGTAGTTATGTAGGCCCATAAGGCTTCAGGAAGTCTTTCTGCCCAATCTCTTCTATGTAGATGAATAGTCTTGGTAATGATGCCTTCAATAGCTTTGTTTGTGGACTCTACTTGACCATTTTCTTGCGGATGGTAAGGAGTAGATTTTTTGTGCTTGACCTTATACTCTTCCATCAACTTCTCCACCAGTTTGGATGTGAATTGACCTCCCTGATCTGTCATAATTTCTCTTGGAACACCAAAGCCAGTAAAAATATATTCATAAGGAAGACTAACAACTGAATGCTTAGTAGCAAAAAATAATGCTTTGGCTTCTACCCATTTAGTGACATAATCAGTACATACCAATATATACTTTTACTATTTAGATGGTGGATTAATAGGTCCAATAAATGTTGGGTATATGACCAAAGTCCCACATTGGCTAGAAGTGGGGAGGATCATGGGTATATAAGGATGGACAAATATCTCCATTGGTATGAGGCCTTTTTGGGTAAAGCCCAAAAACAAATCCATGACGGCTTAGGCCCAAAGTGGACAATATCATACCATTGTGGAGATATGTGGTGTCCAGAGTTATTACAAGTGGTATTAGAGCCAGGTTCTGAAGTTAGCCAAGTGGATGAATCCTTGGAATCCCAAACGAAGGTGGTGGGCCATGGTAATATCACGATGGGATCCATGGATGAGCTCAGTTAGACAGGCAGTGTGCTCCAGATTCTTCATGGATGTGTCCTGGTCCCAACACGGTGAAGAGGAGTTGACCTGGGATAGAGCAAGCTCTCGAGGCAGGTGGTGCTCCATGTAAGGTGTGTGCTTCCAACACATTGGAGTGGAGAATCCTGGTTGGTAGAGAGTAGACGGATGGATAATCATTTAAGGGGAGGCTCGATGGTGCTTTGTTCGAGGGGAAGATTGTTGGGTATACGACCAAAGTCCCACATTGACTAGAAGTGGGGAGGATCATGGTTATATAAGTATGGACAAATATCTCCATTGGTATGAGGCCTTTTGGGGTAAAGCCCAAAAACAAATCCATGAGGGATTTTGCCCAAAGTGGGCAATATCATATCATTGTGGAGATATGTGGTGTCCAGAGTTCTTACAATAAAGTCTAAAGCCCATTTTTCAAAGGGTTCAATGAGTACCTGTGGTTGTAACAACATCTCATTTGAGAGGGTAGGTTTCCCTACTCTTTGGTAGCTGTCACATCTTTTGACATCTTGTTTTGCATCTTTGAAGAGGGATGGCCAATAATATCCTAAAGAAAGGATTTTATAGGTTGTCCTTTTGTCAGCAAAGTGTCCAACGCACGGTTCATCATGACATGATTTGAGAATATCAAGCATTTCATCTTCCCTAACACATCTTCTGATCACAAGATCTGGCCCTGTTTTAAACAATTCATTAGAAATCCATGAATATTTTGAACTAAACTGAATAATCTTTCTTCTTTCACTAGGAAATAAATGTGGAGGTAGTTTCCCTGTAACCAAATAGCTAGCTATATCTGCATATCAAGGAGTCTTAGTAGTTACTTCAAATAAATATTCATTAGGAAACTTGTCCTCTACATGAGAATCTTCTTTAGTATTATGAATCCTAGACAAGAAATCAGCTATTGTGTTTTGTTTCGCTAGTCTATCTAACACAGTAATATTGACTTCCTGTAAAAGTAGGAGCCACCTTGTAACTCTACCATTAGTAATGGGTTTGTTCATTAGATATCTAATTGTAGAATGATCAGTATGAATAAAAGTTTCATAGCCTGTTATATAATGTCTAAACTTATTGATTGCATGAACAACAACTAAGAACTCTTTTTCAGTCACGATGTAATTCAACTCAGTGGGAGTTAAATTTTTACTGGTATAGTAAATGGCATAAGGAACTAAATCATTTTGCCCCAACACAGCCCCTAGAGTTGTATTTGAAGCATATGTAGAAATATGGAAAGGAAGTTTCCAATTTGGTCCTCTCAAGATAGGTGCCACAAATATTCTTGTTTTCAAATCTTCAAATGTTGATTGGCAATCAGGACCCCATTTGAATTCACAGTCTTTCGTAAGTAGTTTAAAGAGTGCAGATGCTATTTTAATGAAGTTTTATATAAATCTTCTATAATATCTAGTAAATCCCAGAAAACTTCTAACATCTTTTTGACAATTTGGAATAGGTAATTTGGAGATGACTTCAACTTTTGATCTATCCACTTCAATCCCATCCCCTGAAATATGATGTACAATACCTTTAGTAAACATCATAGAGAATTTTTCATGGCTTAATGAAAGGTTTGTTTCTTTACATCTTATAAGGACTTTTTCCATATTTTCTAATGCCTCTTCAAATGAATTACCATAAACTGTAAAATCATCCATACATACCTCTACACAATCATGGATTAGATCAAAAAAAATTCCTAGTACTACTCTTTGGAATGTTGCAGGTGCATTACATAATCCAAAAGGAAACACTCGATAAGCAAAAGTTCCCCATGGACAAGTAAATGTGGTCTTATCATGATTTTCAGGTGCTACCTAAATTTGATTATAACCACTAAAACCATCCAAAAATGAAAAATACTTTTTGCCTGCTAAAGTATCTAATACTTGATTGATAAAGGGCAAAGGAAGGTGATCCTTCAAAGTTGCTTTATTCAATTCCCTGTAATCAATGCACACCCTCCATTTACCATTCTTTTTGGTTACTATAACCAAGGGAGAAACCCATCGGCTATCTGAAATTGGGTAAATGAAGTTTACATTGAGTAGTTTTTGGAGCTCTTCTTTTACAATCTCCCTAAGATTTGGATTCATCCTTCTCTGAGGTTGTCTGATTGGTCTATTTGATGAGCCCCAAATTGGGTAACTTATTGGGCTCATTTTTCCTAATTATCCTTGTTCAGTCCTTGTTCAATCCTTCATTTTTCATAGCTTATGCATTATTTTTTAGTATGTTTATGTCATTTGTACGAATAAGGGTGGTCACTCATCCTAGGTGGCTAACACGTGCTTATTTCAGGTTTTTTGATACATGTTGGAGCAAAACCGAGCAATCATGGGCTAGATGACAGCCAAGCTTGAGGTGAGGATTCGTAGGGGGTTGTCTATGACATTAAATAACCCTTCCTCGAGATCTTCACCCCCAAAATCCGAGCTCAAAGACCACCAAAAAATGGATCTTGAAGGCAGCCAAGCAGATTTTGGAAAAGGGACTGTCTACTAACAGTTTGGACAGCCAAGTCCCATAGATTTAGGAGGCTAGCTAGGGCCCTCATGGTGTATAAATGATAAGGCCTCAGCCTTCGTAAGGGACTTTTGAAACCATTACATATTTTTGCACTATAGTGCTGTCAGCTTTAGCTTGTTCTCTTGTAGCCATTTTGGCATAACTTTTGACTAATGACTATTTTTTGATAATGATAAGCAGTCCAATTTTATATCAACTCTAAGTTTTCTATAGGAATCGTAGCTCTCAGGGTTGGGCCCAACCTAAGAGCCTAGGGCCTCCTTTATGTACTGTTACCTTTCCTTTATGCATCGTTCTTTTCCTTTTATGCATTTGCAAACGTATTTCTGTTAGGCAGATTTAGTTGTGTTGATTAACTAGGTCACTGTTTATGAATAGAATTGCTTCAGATGTTTAGAATAGATTGGTAGGATAATAACAGGGAAAAAATCTCCAGAAAAGGGTCAACAACACTTTCGGTTTCACCTCTTCCTTGTTGGATCAGGGGCTGGAATGGAAGTAACCGTGTTGTCCCAAACAAAAACACTAGTTTTCTTTACCATGCAATCCTTAGTGTATTGTTTCCATTTGCAGAAGTTGGTTATGTGTTCAGATCTCTGAAATGTCTCATTGCATAGTTGATATATATGGTTCTCCTTCAAATAAAGCTGTTGTTTGTTCACTTTATTGTTAGCTAGATTAGATTAGCTAGGACTTTGGTTACTTGCAAGAATTTGTTGATTGAGTTGAATGTACACAGTGCAAAGCATCTCTACCACTATTTAATCCATCTGTTCCATCTCCTAGCTAGGTTCCTCATCTCACATTTTTCCTCTTGCCCACGTAACCCTACCTTTTTGAGCAATCATTGTTTTAGCCTTCTTTGAGCCAATTCAGCCTTCTACACCTTCTCACCACTCCATCCACCAGTCCCTGGGCCACTTCAGACCCCTATCCTACCTCCATATCCATTCATGCATCTTCCCCCACTCACCCATCCTCTAAAATCCAATTTTTAAACATCCTGTAGAAATTTCTGAACATCCTGTAGAAATTCCTGAACATCATGTAGAACCCCTGCAGACTTCTTGTAGAAGCTCGCAAATGAGGTTTCTTGATAGCCAAACTTTGTGAAACTCTCTGGAAGGGTGTTAGGGACTCCTTAGACCCTCTTTGAACCTTCCTGACCTCTTCCAAGAATTTCTCCTCCTTGATCCGCCCCTTCACAGTCAAGAACAGTGAAAGCATATGCATGATGAAACTGACGACTTAATCAAAAATACAAAAAGTTGTTTTCTTCAGATAGAGGTAGTCTAGACACATGTATTTTACCTCCATAGAAGTAATGGCATCTCTTTCATTAGTTTTTATTCTCTTCTTTGCATCAGTAGGACTATTTGCATCAGTAGGACTAGCTGGTAGAATTAGGGTTTGCTAGGGTTTGCGCTTTCCTTCAGTTTTTCAATCTCTTTTCGCAAATATATTAGCTTCCTTCGAGTTAGATTTCATCCATCAATTTAAAAGCTTCTTCTAAGAGCTCATAGAAGTTGGCTTAAGCTCCTAGTGAACTTGTTCCAGCTGACCAAGTGACAGTTGCGGCAAGAGCTAGTACTTGTGCATATAGCATCGTCGCTTCCAAGTTTTTTACGAACTATCGGGTTGATAAAAGTAAAGAAGGGAGTCCCAGGAGTTGCAGCATTATTGCTGCAATACTGGAGCCCACCATATTTTTGGTGCCATTGCTGGGGACGCATCAGAGTATTGGTGATTGTTGCTTTTCTTCCATTTTCTCCTACAACCTTCTGTTGAGTAGTTTATTTCATTTCCATTCTACAATTTCATTTTCGCAAAAGTAGAGGAGACATTTCCTGCTTTCATAGATTAGAATTTCAATTCCGCAATTTCAATTCTGCAAGCGTAGATTAACATTTCAATTCTGCAAGCATAGGTTAGCATTTCAATTCAGCAATTTCAATTTTGCAAGCGTAGCTTGGCATTTCAATTCCACAATTTCAATTCTGCAATGTAGATTAGTCCTTTCTTGTTTTCATTTCAATTCCACCTTTTCATTTCAGCAAGATAGTTAGTTGCAGTTCAATCTATTTTAGTTTTGTAGGTACTAGGAGAAAAAAAAAAACAAAAGCAATCAAAAGTCTTTCCATTTCATGCCTCATAGAAACAGAGATAAAACTGGAAAATTCTTACCCAACACCCCCACCACATCACTGAGTCAACCTTCTCTCTTCTCTGGTGATAGTGAGCCAGAAGAACCTATAGGTGAACCTCCTGAGATATACAAAGATCCTATAATAGAAGAAGAGTTAGAGAACACTCCATCTAAAGCCATGGTTGAGAACTGAAACAGTAGAAGAGAAGATGAGAGAATAGAAGGTGCCTTTCCTATCCGAGAGACCAATGGAGACATGAAAATGAAAAACATAAGTCCCTCTGATTTACCTCACTTCCATGGATTGACTACTGAAGACCCTGATACCTTCCTATTTGAGTTTGTTGTTCTTTGTCGAACTTATGACTATGCTGACGACGAGCAGAAGTTGAAACTCTTTCCCTCTACCCTCAAGAACGCAGCATTACGATGGTTCATGGGGTTACCTGGAAACAATATCACCACTTGGGCTCAGATGTAGCAAGCTTTCAATGCCAAATACTGGGACTACTATAGGTCCAAGGAAACCAAGGGGGAAATCTTTTGAATGACCATGGGAAGTGATGAGTCTTTAGAATATTACTAGGAAAGGTTCCAACTTAGTTATAAATGGGCCAGGTGCACACTTGACCTAGAATCTCTGAAGCTGGTTATGCTCTGAGGAGTCCCTGAAGACCTTCTAGACACCCTTAACATGATGGCTGGAGGGGAAATCTACCAACTACCTTATGAGGACATAAAGACCGTGTTTAGAAACCATTCTAGGGTGGCCCAAAAGAGAGGTAGGGGGAATCCACTTTTAGCTAGTACCACCTTCTCCAAGCATGAGTTTGCTAACCAGATGGAAGACCTCAAGAGCGAGATGAGACAAACTATTGCCATGCAACTTGATACCTTCCAAATTCAGCAAAAGAAAGAGGAAGCTGAGAGGGCCTTGGCCATTTTTTGTCTTAGATGCACGAGGAAGCATCCTAAGAATGAATGCCCATTGCACTCAGTAGAGGTATGTTTCGTTTGTGAGGAAGACCACCCCACCAACCAATGCCCTACCTTGCCTGGATTTAAAGCCATGTACCTAGGAACTGAGGCGGCTACTGAACCTCTCTACTTCCTCAACCAAAGGAGGACACATGGGCCCAAACCTTACTAGCAGGGGATGCAAGGGACATCCCAAGCTTATTATAACCTCAACCAATTAGATCATATACCTTCTTGGGGTCCCCCTGCTCATCCTTCCTGGTTCGCACCTCCTCCATGGTCTTATCCATATCCATACCATACTCAACCTCCTCCTCATTCGTTTCACTCTCATGCCCAGCCACAACCTTAGTGGAATGCACCTCAACCGGGGTGGAGGCCCCAGTACAACACTCCTCCCACCATTTTTCCTCTGCCACTAGCTCAAACACAACCATTACCTCCTGATCCTCCAAGACAACCCCAGATGCCTTCTCAACTGAACCCAAACCCCAACAACAGATAGGCCCAGCAGGTATATGTTGGGGAGGCAACATGCCCTACCTATGTTGTGGAGATCCAGGAGATCAACCTACGATCTGGGATGTTCCTTCCAGAGTGCCAACCTCCTCCCCTAGAGGAGGAGGAAGAGAAACAGGAAAGTGAACCCCAAGCCATTCCACCCTTTCCTTAGCGACTCACAGTAACCACACAACCCAATCCAGAAGAGACTGAGTTTCTAGGAGAACTCAAGCAGTTGTGTGTGAAAATACCACTTCTCCAAGCCATAAAAGATGTACCTATATACAACAAATTGATTAAGGAGAAGTGTTTCAGGCACCTAGGTAGGCGAAAGAGAGATTCCTTAACTATCAATGTCATAGGACAACTATCCGATCTTATGTTGGGGCAAGTAATCTATCCAAAGTATTTGGACCATGGGAGTCCCATAGTTGATGTTCACATCAATGGCACCATCATACCCCACACCTTGATTGATTTAGGGGACACCATTAATGTGATGACCAAGGACACCATGCTTAAGCTCAACCTTCAGAGTTCCTTAAGGAAGACCTCGACAGTACTGCAATTGGCAGACCGCTCCACCGTGACTTCCAAAGGGATTGTGGAAGATGTCTTGGTCTCTGTTGACTACTAGGAGTACCCAGTGGACTTCTTGGTCCTTCAGCCAAAGGAAAAAATACTAGATATCCCCTCATCTTGGGAAGGCCTTGGCCAGCTACTGCAGATGCTTACATTAGATGTCGAGCAGGAAGCATGACCATCAAAAATGGGCCTATGTCCAAACAGCTAGTCCTATACCCCCCTGCCCAACCTTTGCTAGAACATGACTTACCCCTTTGGTTGGAAGAAGAAGATGAGGATGAGGTCTACTCTACACCATTATGTGCAGTGGAGGCCACTAGGGGAGGTCCTCAAACTGAGGATGATTTGATTGAGAACTTAATCCAAAATCCTCCCCCCGGTGCACTATCCTTGGAAGAGTTGGTGGAAGATACCCAAGCCAGTGCTTTAGTGGACCTATGTGTGACTGATCTGACCACTACCAGAGTTAAGAATGTGAAGTTTGGCCCTAAAAGAACTTTAAAGATCAGCTCCTCTCTCTCTCCCTCTTAGGAAAAGGAGCTATGTAGCCTCTTGACCCGCCATTTGGAGGCTTTTGCCTAGAGCTAGAAGGAAATGAAAGGAATCCATCCCTTGGTCTGTACCCATCATATTTACATTAAAGAGGAATGTAAACCAGTCAAGCAACCTCAGAGGAGGATGAATCCAGCCCTTAAGGACATTGTGAAAGAAGAAGTGAAAAAATTGTTGGATGCAGGATTCATCTACCCCATCTCGGACAGCGAATGGGTTTCCCCTCTAGTGTTGGTACCCAAGAAAAATGGGAAGTGGAGAATCTGTGTGGACTACAGAGAACTCAAAAAAGCCACCAAGAAAGACCACTTCCCTTTGCCTTTCATAGATCAAGTGTTGGATGGACTGGCAGGAAAAGAAGTTTTTCTCTTTCCTAGATGGGTTCAGCGGGTATAATCAGATCCAAATCAGCCCGGAGGACCAAGATAAGACCACCTTCACTTGTCCATGGGGTACCTTTACCTACCGAATTCTTCCCTTTGGGCTATGCAATGCCCTTGCCACTTTACAGAGAGCTGTACTGAGCATCTTTGCCGAGCTGGTTCATGATTCGGTGGAAATCTATATGGATGACTTTACTCCTTACAGGTCTAGCTTCCAAGAAGCCTTGTCCAACCTGGGAAACGTTTTAAGAAAGTTCAATGAGATGAACCTGTCCCTCAGCCCTAAAAAATGTGAATTCCTAATGACTAAAGGGACCGTGTTAGGTCATACCATTTCTCGCCAAGGATTACAGGTGGATCCTAATAAAATTACTATCATCAAAAAGGTTCAACCTGCTCAGAAGGTAAGAGATGTTCTGAGTTTCCTAGGCTTAGTGGGATATTATAGAAGATTCATTAAAGACTTCAGTAAGCTAGCCTCGCCATTGTTTGGCCTCTTAGGAAAAGATGTTGAGTTCAAATGGACTGACGACTGTCAGAGGGCTCTGAATGAGTTAAAGGATAAGTTAGTGTCCGCCCCAATTTTGAGAGGCCCAAACTGGGCCCTACCTTTCCACATCCACACTGATGCCTTGAACAAAGCCATAGGGGCATCCTTAGGACAAGTTGAGGAAAAACTTCCATATGCCATATACTTTGTGAGCAAAAACTTATCCAAGGAAAAAATGAATTATATTGTAACTGAGAAGGAGTTCCTGGCCGTGGTCCATATCCTGAACAAGTTTCGACACTACATCACTGGCTATCAAACATTTGTACATACTAACCATGCTGCAATTAGATATTTAATCAATAAGCTTGATGTGAATGCTCATATTATTAGATGGTTACTCTTGTTGCAATAGTTTGATTTGACTATCGTTGACAAACTAGGTAAAGAAAATGTTGTTGTTGACTTCTTGTCTAGATTGGATTTGCCTGCAGGTGAAGAAGGAACCGTGGATGACCAGATGCCAGATGAACATCTGTTTCCTATCTCAGTACTCTCTCCGTGGTTTGCTGATATAGAAAACTACTTGGTCTCAGCACAGTTCCCTCCGCATCTATCCTCAAAGGAGAAGAGCAGAATCGTGAGGAAGAGTGCCTCATTTACTTGGATCAGGGGCAACCTGTTCAAACTTGGCCCTGATCAAATATTAAGGCGTTTTGTTAGGGAGGAGGAAGTCTTTGACATCCTCCTAACCTGTCATGGTGGGCCCTGTGGAGAACATTTTGCAGCCAAGAGGACTTCCTTCAAAATTCTATAGGGAGGCTATTATTGGCCCACTCTTCATCTATATGTCAGAAGATATATCAGCCAATGTGACCGATGCCAGAGGATGGGGAAACCGAATTCAAGGGACGAAATGCCTCTCCAACCTCAAGTGACCCTTGAGCCATTTGAGAAGTGGGGTATGGATTTTGTGGGTCCTATCAACCCTCGTTTGAGGAAAATTTCCTACATCATTGTGTGCACAAACTATCTGACAAAGTGGGTAGAAACCAAGGCAATCAAAGCAGCGACAGAAGAAAAGGTGGCTAATTTTTTAAGAGAAAACATCTTCTACAAATTTGGCTACCCAAGAGAGTTAGTCACCGATTAAGGAAGCCAGTTCACCTCCAACTTAATTGAAGACTTTCTCGCTCATCACAAGATCAAGCATAGGACTTCCAACCCCTATCATCCTCAAGCAAATGGGCAGGTGGAAGTCACGAATAGAGCATTAGAAGGGATTTTGACTAAGGTGGTGAGCAGCAACAGAAAGGATTGGGCAGATCGCCTGGTTGAGGCCACTTGGGCCTACAACACCACTTGGAAGACCACAACCAGTTTCACACCTTATGAGTTGGTCTATGGGAAGAGAGCTTTGCTCTCAATCGAGTTCGAGTACAACACATTGAGGGTGGCAGCTCAGTGGACCTAGATCTCAGCCATGCTCAACGAGAAAGGTTATTGTAGCTGAATGGGTTAGATGAACACTGAATGCAGGGCCTCCTCCACTCTAAAGTGGTTCAACTTCAGAGGAAGATATGCCATGACCGACACCTTAATGAAAAACAATTCTAGCCAGGAGATTGGGCGCTGCTGTATGATTCCAGACATAAGGATTTCAAAGGGAAGCTGCGGACAAGATGGCTAGGACCATATGCAGTGGAGAAGTGCAATGACAATGGTTTCGTCCTTATCCAGACCATTGATGAAGAAGCCATCCCATGCTCATCAATGGGCATTGACTAAAGGTCTACAGGAAACCTCTTTCAAGGCAAGAGTTCATCGAAACTGTGGAAAAATTAGTGCTGGTAATACAGAAGGGTTCTACCTCTGTTTTGGCCACACCCTGAGCATCATCATATCAAAAACAAAAATATATATATACAATAAAAAATATCCTTGGGTGAAAACCTCTCTGAGGTGCCCAAGGCAGATGGTAGGGGTGAAAACCTCATTGAGGTGCCCCTGCTGTCTCTCTAAAAAAAAAGAATTTGAATAAAAAGACCCTTGGGCAAAAACCTCTCTTAGGTTCCCAAGGCAGATAGTAGGGGTGAAAACCTCATTGAGGCGCCCCTGCTCTCTCTTTAAAAAAAAAAAAAGAGAGAAAAAAAAAGAGAAAAAGAAAAAGAAAAAGAAGGAAGAAACAAAGAAAAATACAAGTTTAATCCCTGGAAATTGTTGCAGGTTGCAGGAACACAATGCAGAAAGGAGGCCTCCCAACACAAGGACAGGGGTCCCTACCAAGTTACCAGACATCCTCACATACACTCCCTCCATGAACACTCATTCTTTTAGGATTCAGACACAATCTAGTCGTGGTTCAACCTTCTACAAGAAGCTATAGGACTTTCTACAGGAAGTTCTGCATTTCTACAGGAAACATCCTGTAGAGCCTTTGGGCAGGCCAGAATCGATTATGGAGAGGGATTTGAAGCTTGAAGTCTGTTGAGGAGGCATGCAACCACTCTTTTCTTCCATCCTCCACTTGTTTCATCTCCTTTCACCACCATTGTGATCATCTGGTTGAATATACCTGAACAGTCATACCATAACCCTGTTTTCTCAGATACAAATTTGTTTTTTCAAGTGAAAAGAAAGCATGCAGAGGTTCTCACACTTTACCTGTCAAGGCACCCTCAATACCCTTCATCCGCAAACACAACATTGTTTATTTCAGCATGCACCCCAGGAGGAGAAACAACTACAGGATGCCCTACAGGAATCCTGTAGTAGTTGATCCGGCTGGAGCACATACCATGGAGACACCAGCAGCTCACATCGAACGAAGCCGGTGCATGCAGCATTCACCACCAGAGATTCGGGTCTCGAGGTCTTGTATCCAGCATCAGCCAATGGAAGAGGAGCTCCAGCACCCGTGCACGAAGCAGTAACAAGCAAATCCAACATTCCTCGTCCCGAAGCCTGAAAAAAAATCTCCACGGCCGCACAGGTAAGTGCCTAACCTTATTTCGTCGAATTACATGAACTATACTCTAAAATTTGTATGACTGTGAGAATGGGCAGATTGAACAAGTTTCGTGGCCATTCAACTCGCCACCCACAGCCAGTCAGACAGCCTCGTAGGATCCGAATAAGCTTGGCTATGCCGAAAAGATGGGAAGTTGATGCATGGGAAGTGTCCAGTCGGGGAGAATCAGCAGTATGACAGAAATGGCAGCGGTGAATGCAGAGGGAAGGATTCGGTGGTCAAATACATGCCAAGGAATGATGGCTATGACGTTGGCCAACGGATCGGCCGGGACAGCTCACCCCCGCGCCATGAATTCCGCAGCAATTCAAAATCGGTCGGTCGAATAACTCATGGTGAACTGCTGTCATTCACACTTACAACCGTTTTGCAGCCGAGTGCGCATCCTCCTATTCCTCTGCAAGTTGTTAGTCTGAGATTCTCGGTCTGTTCCAATGTCCTTCCGCAACTCAGACTCGTCCAGAACCACCGCAACATCCTCCAGAAGCTGGGAAAGCTTTCTACAGGAAGGTGCACTACAGGAAACCCGACATTACGAAGGAGCTTGGACTGTTCACATCAAGGGTGGCAATTCTCAGAGAGGTAGGCCCGAACATACCATTCCCATGCAAAATAGTTCAAAAGGTGGTGAATTCGACGTGCTGGGGGGTAGAGAAAAATTTAAAAGCAAGTCTGTCGGTGAATCCAAAAGCAGTTTACTTATCGTTGCATGAAATTGTCTTCATGGTTTGCATCCAAGATTTTCTCTACAAGTCCTGAGTTAAATTCCTCTTGTAGAAAAATTGAGACACTATCAAGGGTAACCGGTGGAAAAACTGTGAATTTTATATGATTGTGTGTATGTTGGAAACATAGCTCTGCACTCTGTTTAGAGAAATCCCGAGTCATACTTTTGTACACGAGCAGTCAAGTTTCAAAACAGAGGAATTGATACAAAGAGGCCTGCATATACCATTTTTAACTCTTTGAGAAGGAAACACACCTAGAATTCCCTTTCTGCTCAAAGCACAAGCAAAAACAGAGTCTTTTTCACCATGCTAGGAGGGTTTATCAGAAAGGAAGCCTCGGACTCCAAGAAACTACGAGAAACCCCTGAGGTGGTGGATTTATTTTCCCGTGCACACTAGATTACATTCTGTGACAAACTTCAAGGTCACGATGATGAAATCACATAAGAATTCCTAAGGTCCCTGAAGCCGAAATAAAAGACACTAGCCACTATCAACTTCAGAGGATTGACCCTCAGACTCACCCCACAACTCATTAGCAGAGTCACTGAACTACCGATGGGGGTACCCTGGGATAAGGAGGAGAGAAAATTGGGTCAAAAGGCTAAAAAGGAGTTCTTCTTGCAAGAGGAACAATTTTCAGAGGACAAGAATGGGGTCCGAAGAACCAACCTACAACCATTTTGGACTGAAGTCAGCCTCCAAATTATGAAGTATATTACGTGTGAGGGGCGATTCAGCATCATATATGGTTATCATTTCCGTTTGCTAACGGAAATCAGGCACCAAATGGATCTGCCCTCAAAACAAAAATTGAGCATTCCCTACTTCCTCCCGCAATCCTTGATTGAGTGTGCCATAAAGCTTGGGGAAGGGACACAAAACCAGCTGGCCCATCATGGGCTTATCAAGATCCTCGTGGAGGACGCACTCCATACTTACACTGTCCTTCTCTCCTGGGAAATTTTTCTAAATATGTCTAAGGATGATGGCATCCGAATTTTGGCTGAGGAGCTCACTTCCTCTAGCAGCGAGGAGAAGGAGCACACTGAGAAAGAAAAGGAAGCTAAAGGTCAAGAAACCTCGAGCAAACCACCAAAGATAGAACAGAAAGAGACACAAGAAAAAGGCCAAGCTGTTGAGGCCAAAACAGTGGGTGGTAAAATGTCACAAACACCAAGGGAGAAAAGACTTCAGAGCAGGGTAGAAAGGACTGAGAAAGTCCAAGCCAGTGAAGGCACCTCTAAGGCAGCCTCAGCCAAGCTAAAGGAAAAATCACCCTCAGCCAAGTAGGCTAAAACAGTGCCATCTGGTTCTAAAGGAAGCCAGAAGGCCATTTCTACAGGAAGTCTAAAAACTGCTTCTACAGGAAGTCAGAAACCAACCACTACAGGACTTTGTACAGGAAGTCTAAAGAAGGGATAACAGAAGGAGAAATCGGCCAAGATTCTAGCTAGGGAGGCAGCAGCTGTGTTTTCCACCCTAAGCACATCTCCCAAGTAGAAGGAAAAGTGAAAGAGGGAGACTCCTCTGTATTTTAAAGCAAGAAGGAGTGTGAGGATTAAAACTGGTAGACCCTAGCCTCCATCAAAAGAGCCAATCACAATTATAGATACCCCTACCACACAAAAGGAGAGGTCCCCCTCCAAGGCATCCATCACTTATGAGCGGGGGAGCCCGAAGACATCCACATGGAAGGAAAGGATGGAGAAATTGAACCCGGAGGCCTCTCTACAGGATGCCAAGGCTACTCTATAGGAAACTTTGGCTAGGCTGAAAGAGACTGAACAGATGGAGGAAAGAGCAGCCAAGTCATCACAGGAGGAGGAGAAGGCCGATACCATTATGGAACCAAGCCCCCAGCCCAGCCTGGGCTCTTATTATAACTTCTTAGAGGCCAGCAAAATCATTCATCAAAAATTCACATTGCCACTTTTTCTAGCACTAGAGGAAGAAAGAGTACGGACACACACTTGGATGAAGATTGCTAAATCCAAGGGGGTGGCAGATATAGGCCCTCTAGAGGAGAAGCTCAAGGAGACCCAAAGAGAGTTGGAAAGAGTATGGCATGTGGAAAGCTCACAATAGGCCAAGCTACGAGAAGAGAATGAACTTCTTAGACAGCAGCTACAGCTACAAGGATAGAGGAAAGAAGAGGACACAACAACCAAGGACACCACAGAAGAGCCTCAGGGAAAAGAAGGAATGCAAGCTGATCTTGAGGAACTAAACTGGCAACTACAGGAAAGGGAATTACAAGCAGGCCTAGAGATACAATCTCTAAAACAACATATGCAAGAAAAGGAGGCACAATTGGCCTGCATGGCAAGTTGGGCAATGGAAGCTCTGTAATGTAGGAAGCTGGCCAAATCCTATGGCCTATACCTCAAGGATTAGTGGCTGCAATTCCAAATCAACACGTTGGCATAGAGGGGTATCTCCCAAATCCAAAACCCCCAGCAGTTCATGGATTTATGTAACAGCAGTTCATCGGAAGACAAGGCTAAGCTATTAGAGTTCTACCTTCATAATTTGGCCCTTCCAAACATAACCTCGTGGGACCCCAACACAACAATAGGGGACATGCAACTGATGGCAATGACCTCATGGTTAAACCACAAAGAAAAGAGAGTGGCAGAGGTCAAAAATGTCGTGGACCGGGAACTACAGGAACCACTGCTGATTAGAGCAGAGCCAGGGGACCCCACAGCATCGATATTTGCCCACCAACACCTAGCAACCAACTCTCAGGCTCTGTTATAGTACATGGATCGACAGGCTTAGGCCATAGCACACTTTGAGGATATGGAGCAACTATTGGGGGACAATTGTGTTCATTCTTGCACCCGTAGGTGGAACACATTGTCCCACAGCCTCAAAATCAGGGAATACCACACTCCAACTAGAATGAGGGAGGCCTTGGCATGAGTGCCTCTCTACGAAAAGTCTATGCAAAACCTCCAGGCCAGTTGGATAGGCCTCAAGTTAAGTCCACCTTTGCTTTTGGGATTGTTAGAAGGAGGAAGAGAGGAAGAAGAGCATAAGCAGTGGGAAGAGGTGGAAAGGAAGGCCGAATTCCATGACAATGAAGAGGATACTACTTCAGAAGCCTGGGATGTGAGGGAGGTGATCAAAGCAATTAAGGACGAGGAGCTAGACTAGTTGCTCAGAGGATGAGCAACCCTTTTAGCAGGGGGGTGATGATGAGAATTGGGTAACTTATTGGGCTTATTTTGCCTAATTATCCTTGTTCAGTCCTTGTTCAATCCTTCACTTTTCATAGATTATGCATTATTTTTTTAGTATGTTTATGTCATTTGTATGAATAAGGGTGGTCACTCATCCTAGGTGGCTAACACGTGCTTATTTCAGGTTTTTTGACACATGTTGGAGCAAAACCGAGCAATCATGGGCTAGATGATAGCCAAGCTTGAGGTGAGGATTCATAGGGGGTTTTCTATGACATTAAATAGCCCTTCCTCGGGATATTCACCCCCAAACTCCGAGCTCAAAGACCACCAAAAAAAATACCTTGAAGGCAACCAAGAAAATTTTGGAAAAGGGACTGTCTACTAATAGTTTGGATAGCCAAGTCCCATAGATTTAGGAGGCCAGCTAGGGCCATCGTGGTGTATAAATGATAAGGCCTCAGCCTTCATAAGGGACTTTTGAAACCATTGCATATTTTTGCACTACAGTGTTGTCATCTTTAGCTTGTTCTCTTGTAGCCATTTTGGCATAACTTTTGACTGATGACTATTTTTTGATAATGATAAGCAGTCCGATTTTATATCAACTCTGAGTTTTCTATAGGATCCATAGCTCTCAGGGTTGGGCCCAACCTAAGAGCCTAGGGCCTCCTTTATGGACTGTTATATTTCCTTTATGCATCGTTGTTTTCCTTTTATGCATTTGCAAACGTATTTCTGTTAGGCAGATTTAGTTCTGTTGATTAACTAGGTCACTATTTATGAATAGAATTGCTTCAAATGTTTAGAATAGATTGGTAGGATAATAACAAGGAAAAAAAATCCTTAAAAGGGTCAACAACACTTTCGGTTTCACCTCTTCCTTATTGGATCAGGGGCTGGAATGGAAGTAACCATGCTGTCCCAAACAAAAACACTAGTTTTCTTTACCATGCAATCCTTAGTGTACTGTTTCAATTTGCAGAAGTTGGTTATGTGTTCGGATCTCTGAAATGTCTCATTGCATAGTTTATATATATGGTTCTCCTTCAAATAAAGCTATTGTTTGTTCACTTTATTGTTAGCTAGATTAGATTAGCTAGGACTTTTGTTACTTGAAAGACTTTGTTGATTCAGTTGAATGTACACAGTGCAGAGCATCTCTACTACTCTTTCATCCACCTAAGCTTCATCAAAGCCATCTGTTCCATCTCCTAGCTAGGTTCCTTGTCTCACATCTATCCTCTTGCCCACGTAACCCTACCTTTTTGAGCAATCATTGTTTCAGCTTTCTTTGAGCCAATTCAGCCTTCTACACCTTCTCACCACTCCATCCACCAGTCCCTGCACCACTTCAGACCTCTATCCTACCTCCATATCCATTCATGCATCTTCCCTCACTCACCCATCCTCTAAAATCCAATTTTTAAACATCCTGTAGAAATTCCTGAACATCCTGTAGAACACCTGCAAACTTCCTGTAGAAGCTCACAAATGAGGTTTCTTGATAGCCAAACTTTGTGAAACTCTCTGGAAGGGTGTTAGGGTCTCCTTAGACCCTCTCTGAACCTTCCCGACCTCTTCCAAGCATTTCTCCTCCTTGATCCACCCCTGCACAGTCAAGAACAGTGAAAGCATATGCATGACGAAACTGACGACTTAATCAAAAATACAAAAAGATGTTTTCTTCAAATAGAGGTAGTCTAGACACATGTATTTTACCTTCATATAATTAATGGCATCTCTTTCAGTAGTTTGCATTCTTTTATTTGCATCAATAGGACTAGCTGGTAGAATTAGGGTTTGCTAGGGTTTGTGCTTTCCTTCAGTTTTTCAATCTCTTTTCACAAATAGATTAGGTTCCTTCGAGTTAGCTTTCATCCATCAATTAAAAAGCTTCTTCTAAGAGCTCATAGAATTTGGCTTAAGCTCCTAGCGGACTTGTGCCAGCTGACCAAGTGACAGTTGCGGCAAGATCTAGTACTTGTGCATACAACACCATCGCTTCCAAGTTTGCTACGAACTACCAGGTTGATAAAAGTAAAGAAGGGAGTCCCAAGAGTTGCAGCATTATTGCTGCAATACTGGAGCCCACCACTATTGTTTTCCTCGATATAGATATGATGGATGCAATTCTTAGGGTCAATAGCTTTCATATCAGCATACTCTCATGCAAATGCAACAAAATGTTTTTGCAAGATTCAGGTTAGCTCTTCCTATTGTAGTTTTTCCAAATTTTTGTTGATATTCAATGTTTTACCTCGAAAAATTTCAACTGTAGAACTACCAAACTCTTCCATAGAGTAAAGAGACATTTGCCTTGATAACAAATATTCAATATTAGAATCTAACTGAAATTGTGTGTGGTCATATTATGAAGATGCTTCAAAATTTTCTAATGTGTTCAAAATTTGACTATCTTCACTAACTTCAGAGATAGTAAAGACAGGTTGTATAATATCTTCATCATTGACCCATTCATTGTCTCCTACTTTTGTAATTGCTTTTGCTGGAGGATACAAACTGAATTTCTTTGTTGAACTACCATCAGAAATGTACATATCCCCAGATCTACAACTAATGAAAGCATTAGTTGCGGCTGGCCAATGTCCTCCTAAGATGAGTGGGTGCCCTCCTAGATTACTCTTGGGAGTCAAAATCATGAAATCTATTGGATATTCCCAAGAATCTAAGGAGACTAAAATATCTTATAACACACCATCTGGTTTGATTATTGATCTATCTACAAGTTGCAGTAAGGTGGGTGTAAAAAGAAGATTAGGAAGTTTAAGTTGTTCCATAGTCTGTCTACTCATAATGTTTATAGCAACCCCTAATTCAATCAAAGTATTTGGAATTTCTATCCCATTTATGTGTGTCTTGACAATTGGACTACCTGGATCCACATATTTCTACATGGTAAACTTTCCCATCATGATATCTGCAATTTTTCCTACCAAGTGGATTCTATTTGTATCTTTTGGTTTCCTACCTAGTATTTTGAAACTCAACCCCTTTATTGTTTTTGCTAGAATAGGAATCTCTCTAATGGCTTGTAGCAAGGGAATCTTGATACAAACATTCTTCAATTCATCTAGAAAATCATAGTCAAGCAACAAGATTTGTTTTTCCACCCCTTTGTCAATTTGTAATCTTTCAAGGAAAGGAGGCATGGATAAAGATGTAGGTTGCTAAACTATAGGAGTTGTGGGGGTTGACTCTTTTTCTTTTTCTTTTTGAATGATTGGGTTTTGAAGAGATGCTTCCTCAGAACCTTTATTGACTTTAAGAGAATCCTCCTTAGAGGCATCTTGCTCTTGAACATCTATAAAAGGTTTTTCCAAAACTCTACTAGATCTGAGTTGAACATCATTAAGAGGAACAATCATATAGGTAGGAAATTGTTGTCCTTCTACCATGTAAGAATTCTAAGGATTTTTGTTTTTGGGATTTGGTAATGGCTGGGCTGATAGTTGATTTGTCTTTTGTGGAAATGGAAGCAAGAGTTGAGAATTTGGATTTTTTTGAGAATGTTGTTGTTGTGGAAATGGCAATGAAAGTTGTGGGTTTTGATTTGGAAGTTGTGGATTTTTTTGTTGGTTTTGAAAAGATGGAGGATATTGATAAAACTGAGCAAATCTCCCATAAGGATTTTGCACCCCTTGTGCCCATGATTGGTATGGATTTTGAGGTTGGGGCCAAGGTTGTTGCCAAGAATTCCAATTTGGCGGGAGCTGAAAATTCATAGGATTGTTAAATCCTTGATTTTGTTGCCCTTGCCAAGGTCTTCTTGAAACAAAACAAAGGGATTCTACTGAATTTGGATCTTCCTGAAGGACAGCTTTGAGCTCAGGAATTGAAGGAAAATCCTTGGTCTCATGACTTTCTGAGCAAATCATACATGTTTCTACAACTTTTGCATCCAAGGGGCATTCCCTTAGAGCATGTTTCTTTCTACATTTTGGGCAAAAGATGGCCAAGGCATCAGTTTCTGCTTTCTACTTGTTTTGAATTTTAAGGGTGTCTAGTTGTTCACCAAGGCTCCCTAAAATATCAGTTTTGAACTCATAAAGCATATTGCCAATCTCTACTCTACTTGTTGATCCAGTTGTATATTTGTTTGCTCTAATAAGAGAAGGATCTATAGGATCCTTTCCAGTTTTATATTTTCCCCTTGAGAGATGGACACATAGTTCTACTATGTCACGAAGTGGAAGTTGAGAAATGTCTCCTTTCCCCATCATGTTTAAAATATCTATCCATTCATCTCAAATGGCTTTCAATAGAAGGGTTTTCAAGGTTTCCTCATCTAAATTACTCATTTTCGCTCTCTTTAAGTTGTATTGAAATATTTCAAGTAAATCCTCCAAGTTCTCATCTTATTTTTGCATCATTTTGAATACCTCATCCTTATGATTAGTGGGCATACAATAATCTAGATATCTATCCAAAAAAATTTGCTTCATTTCGTTCGAAGTTCTAATAGATTGATTGACTAATCCCATGAACCATTTCAAAGCAGCTCCTTTCAGTGTTGAAGGAAACAGTTTGAGTTTTTGAGAGTCTTCCATATAGTCATATGTTTGGCACAAGACTTCAAACTCAAATAGAAATGTTTCAGGATCCTCACTTCACAACCCATAAAAGTTTGGTAGGACAGATGGTGAAATATTTTTCATTGTTGTATGGGTTTCCTCAACGGCTATAGGGAATCCAAATGAGTTATCTCCTTCCCTATACCCCCATTATTACCTCTACCTCCTCCATTGTTACCTCCATTATTTCCTCTTCCTCTACCTCTACCCCCTCCTCCAAATCCATCTACTACTTCTTCTATCATGATAGTTTCCTCGGGGTCTTCTGGTTCTTCTATTAATGGCCGACGAGAGAGAGTTTCTCCCTTTCCTTCTTCTTCAGGTGATTCTACTTCTTCGATTACAATATGTTCCCCTGTAGAAGTGAAGAAAGGTTCTTCTCCTAGATCAAATTTAGTACATAGTATGGGAGAGTCTTCTAATTCAACTACTACCCCTTGAATTCCAGGAATCCTAAGGCTGGGAGTATGAGTCTGGAATGGGGGTGTATCTTGTCTATGCCTTGAAGTAGTCAGAGTTGTGAAAATCAAACTTTTGGCCCTAGCTATGAACCTTCCCCTAGAATCTCTTTCTCTATGCATGTCATTTTTTATATTTTTTTTAGTTGGGCTAATAATTCTCTTCCTGATCTTCCAGATCACACTAGGTGCAAGAAGAGAGCATAATCAATAAATTATTGAACTAATAACTCTCTTTTCTGATCCTCTATATCACACTAGGTGCAAGAGGAGAGCATACGTCAAGAAGTTATCAATTTTTCCTTCTTTTTTTTATGTAAGAGATCAGCTAATAGTTACACTTCCCCAGCAACGGTGCCAAAAAATTTAGTTAATTTAGTATGTCCTAAATTTCTACATTAATTATCAATCTAGGAGTCGTAAACTGATGAAGTGTGGTGCACTAGATGTGCAAGACAACCTTTTTCTTACTTTTTATTGTTTTCGATTTTATTTTTCTTTGGGGTTTTGTATTTTTTTTGTCTCCTAATGCAAATGGAAATCCTATTCCTAAGTTTTAATAATAATTTATAAGGCAAGTATGCATATAGATTTAAGACAAGGTTTTATGTCCCTTATGATAACTTCCAGAGCTTAGCACTTCAAAGGATCTCAAAACATACTAGTGATAAAATTAGTACTTGAACAAGAATGTAAATGTGCAGCTATTCAAATCAAACAAATGATGAAATATTGATCATGAAATCGCCGTCACTGCTGCTCATCTAAATACAGAAATAAAATTTAAACTATTGCACTCAAACAAACCAAAAATTGCAGACTAATGAAAGTAATATCAATTGACTTCACTTATAATCCGATAGCTCGCCAAGTAGCTTTTCGGGGTTAAGCCATGGCTCCGAAGATAACGTCAAATAACATGAAGAATTGATATATAAATTACCTACTTGCAAATCAAAGTAAAATCAAGTCACTTCATTTATAATCCGATAGCTCACTAAGTAGCCTTTTGAGGTTAAGCCATGGCTCCGGAGATAACGTCAAATAACATGAAGAACTTGATATCTAATTGCAGAAACCAAAGTAAAATCAAATCACTTCACTTATAATCTGATAGCTCGCCAAGTAGCTTTTTGGGGTTAAGCCATGGCTCTGGAGATAATGTCAAATAACATGAAGAATTTGATATCTAAACTACCTACTTACAGAAATGAAAGTAAAATCAAATCACTTCACTTATAATCTGATAGCTCGCCAAGTAGCTTTTCGGGGTTAAGCCATGGCTCCGGAGATAACGTCAAATAACGTGAAGAATTTGATATCTAAATACCTACTTGCATAAATGAAAGTAAAATAAAATCACTTCACTTAAAATCTGATAGCTCGCCAAGCAGATTTTCGAGGTTAAGCCATGGCTTTGGAGATAACGCCAAATAACGTGAAGAATTTGATATCTAAACTAGCTAACCACAACAAATAAATAAGACTGAAATTAAAGCATAACTTGAAACTGAAAAGCTAAAAAAAACAAAGTCAGTAGAGAGGCCAATCTCATGTCACTATTTGATGCAAAAAGTATATGAAAAAGCTCGAGCATGACCTATCCTGAAACACACTGATCAATGTTAGCAAAAGTATGCAATACTAGAAAGGCATGTACAGGAATGAAAGATTAACACCATGAATGAATTATGAAACATATATAGTTAAACAAGCTATGGAATATATACAATGGAAATAAGAAAACGATACATGAAAAACTTTACAAAAATAAAAAAAACAAAACCTCAACCAGAAGGGGCCCTCTCCATGGCCTTGGTTAATATGTTGTCAATTCGAAATTATGCTCAAATAGTCATAAGAAATAGAGTCTTTATATTGAAAAATAGAGGAAATGTCTTCTCGTTACAACAACAGGACTAATTCTATAGCAATAGCATAAAATTAACATCAAGACTATATCAAGGCTAGCTACATGTGTTTACAAATGCGTTATTTATAGAGGAAATTACATAACTGTTTTTTCTGTGAGAAACCTTCAGCAGAGGACACGTAAAAAGATAGAACCTGTGAGCTTAGCGTCTTGGTTGCCATGATCATTCAATCTACAAAAGGTGGATGTTGGATTTGCATCGTGGAGATGATCTACAGCTGTCAAGAGGGATCCATGGATCTAGGAACGGTCTCGGACTTTTCACGTGCTGAAAACAGAGACTTGTTTGTTGTAGGACTCCTTTTTTGACCATCCTTTGACCAAGGATTTCCTTTGCAAATTTGACTGAACAAATAGGACCTGGTCCATGTCTAGGTCATTCCTGAACTACCCATGTGCCTCATTTTACTTGCCAACACCTGTAACCTATAGATCAATAAAAATAGTTGTGGAATCACAAGTCAACTGCGGAAAGTGGCTGCATTCTGCAGCTGATGAGAAAAATCTAAGTCAAATAGCAAATACAAAAATATAGTTAGAAAACCACTTAAATGCACTCTTAGAATCAATATGTAATGATCTTTAATAGCTTATGAGGCACTGGTGTGGGAAAAAGGTGTAGGAAAGTATGTAGAAGAGAGGTAGTTTTAGGGCTCAACACAAAGTTTGGTTGCATTTACAAAAATAACTCCACAAGATCTTCTCACTCCAATATGGGTCTTACACCATCACCAAGGCTATGGGAGACAACAATTTTGAGCTCAACATTCCCCCATTCCCTGGCATGCACCCAATGTTCAATGTGGATTTCCTTCAGCCATATTTTCCACCACTGTTGAACACATTAGAAATTACCAAACAACTAACACCAGCATAGCTCAACTTAAATTGCATGGAACAGGTCACAACTAATCATATCATGGACACACAGATCAAAAATACTCTCCAACAGAGGATCTAACTATATCAGATTGTTAAAGTTGGCCAACTCCTGCACCAAGGCAAGTGGCTCACCGAGGACCAAGTTCTGTAGAAGTTTCCCCATGACATGGAGGAAGTCAACGCAATGGTGACCCTTGTTTCCTAAGGGGGCAGGACTAATCCAGATGGATATTGGTGGCCACCCATCTATTCCACTTTGACCCCCAACACTATTTCTTTATGTTTCCTTAATTATAGCATATTTTACTATTTTTGGTAGGTTTTTGGATCTCAAACTTTTGGAGTCGTTTTTATGCCATAAATACATTTTGTTTTGGAAAATATGCAAAAATATAGCCTACAGAAAGATTTTGTAGTCAAAATTTGCATTTCTTGGATATATATTTCTAACGAGATATCATACACATCAAACAAAGATCCTATACCAAAGTTACAACCCCAAGAAGTCTCTGATGCAGGCAAAGAACCACAGTCCCCATAGGGTGTGGAATCCTCTCTTGCACGAGTACAAGAAGAAGCAACAATGCAAGAAGAAGAACTAGAGAAAGAAGCAAAAAATGAAGAAGCAGAAGAAGAAGAGACAGGAGGAGAAGAACCAGATGATGAAGAAACAAAATAAGAATAAGGGGCGGAATCCGAAGAAGAAAAGGCAGAATCCGAAAAAGAACAGGCAGATCCCATAGAAGAAGAAGCAGAAGAAGAAGAACCAGAGGAGGAAGAACTAGAAGAAGAGGGACTAGAGGGAGAAGAGTTTCCTGAAGTAACTATGTCAGATATTGAGGTGCCCAAGGCACAGTGCTTGCCGAAACAGAAAAGGAAAAAGATTTGGTAACTCCTGTTGCTCGAGTTGTTGAGTTAGAGCTTCAAGTGCAAAATTTAGAGCATCTTGTAGCCAAATCGCAAGAGGACAAAGAACAGAGAAGAGGAGAATTGACAGCAGAAATCTAGAAGAGGAAAAGAGAAGTTAAATTCTGGAAGTACTGAGTTGCACAGTGTTTCAGGCGACTTAAAAAGGTGACAAAGAAGTTAAAGAACATCATAAAGAAGAATTCTAAAACATTGCAGGGTGATGACAATATGCCAGAGCAGGATTGAGCTGGAGTGCTTAAAGTTTTGAAGTTTCTTGCACAGGTAAAGAGTTGTGTGAGGACACACAACAGTTTATGGATGGGAGGATGTTAGCCCCCTAATTTTCTCTCTTTTGACCATTTTTCCCTTTCTAAATTATAACCATTTACCACTGTTTTACCTCTCTTATACACCCTCATCTTGCACTAGTCCAAGAACGATGATATATTTCGCATGAACTTTATATTTCATATTTTTAACTTAACTTAGCATTATTTAATTATTTATTAGGTGATTTCTTGCTTATAATCACTCTTGTAACTTATCAATATCTCCAATGTTTGTTTGCTAGTCAAGTGCTTACTATTGCCGTTGATCCTAGAGCAGGATCGGATCTTGCACCAGTGCCAGCACAACAAATCTTTGCAACAGATCTAGACCTCCTTGATCACCGCCTCATTTTGCACCACTTTAGCCACGACATCAGGATAGATCTGAAGGCAGCCCATCTTCAACCACAACAATAGGGTCAATCAAAGGTAGCTGAGATCAGATTTATGAAGAACAAAGCTAGAGATTGGCTACATCCATTTTTGTTAAGTTGCCTAATTTTAAAGGCTGAAAGCTAAATTCTACATATCAATTACGTAATTGGTTAAACGATTCTTTTGGCCTTTGGCCAAGGATCTATATAACGAGGAATGTAAATAGGACGAAATAGTTTTTAATAGAGTTTTTATAGAACAGAGATATAATTAGTGAGGCGGTAACAGGTTTTTATTTTGTTATTGCCCAAATCTAGGCTGGACTATGTATTCACACATGTATTTGCCTCTATGAATTAATAAGAAAGGGAGGTCCGCCTTATGTTTCATAAATTGTATTTCTGTGTTTGAAAGCTGAATGAATTGATAAAGTACTGAGCAACATTTCTATTTAAAAGGGAAATGCATTGGTTGGCTAGGGCCCAGCCAACCTAGCACGTTTACCCTATTTTCTATTCTCGTAATTTATGTTTCTACTGCCAAGTGTGATTTAATTTACAACACATGTATTATTGTTTGAGTGAAAGCGGATCCTCAGCATGAAGTAGTTAAATTTCCTTTTCCTACATCTGATTTCAGATTGGTTTTCTCGCCTATTCTAAGCAAGAGAAATAACCCTACACCAGTGCACGTTGGTGTGCAATTCATTTTCCTACATTTGATTTCAGATTGGTTTTCCCCGCCTGATCCAAGCAGGAGAAATAAACCTGCACCAATGCACGTTGGTGTCCTATTCATTTTTTGCAATTTTGTTTGATATGGTTTTCCCTGTCTGGTCCAAGCAGAAGAAATAAACCTGCACCAGTGCACGTTGGTGTGCTATTCATTTTATGTAGTTTTGTTTGATTTGGTTTCCCCGCCTGATCCAAGAAGGAGAAATGATCCTGCACCAGTGCACGTTGATGTGATGCAGCAAGCCTTTTTAGTTTACTTCTAGCAGCTTTCTTGCTTTCATTATTACTTCATGACAGGATAAATTATAAGGATTGTTTCTTTATTTTGGCACTCTGTTAAAATCAGGAACATTCATTTTTATGTGTTCAATTTGATTTCACAGTATAATAACACTTGCTGTAATTAAACACTTATTTCAAGAATTAAATGCTAAATGCAAGAAGCTCTGATCTAGTGCAAGAATGAGTTTCTTTCCACGGGGTCTGAGTGCTCTAAATGTGAGAAAGTTCAAGCCCTTGCATGAAGTAAAACACTTTTAGTACAAACACCATTTATACCCTCTGCATAAATCTCTGTTCCTGCACTAGTGCAAGCAGACTACACTAGTGCAAAAATAGATTAGTGCTAGAAGGAAATATCTACATAAGCAGGTTTGAAGGACCCATCTGTTGAGACTGTTAAAGTGTCTATGCTAAAGAAAACACACACTCAGTAGTTAATCAATAGTTAGCTAAAGTGATTGCCCCTTTATCTCTAAATCTCTTTTGCAAATGCATTCTTTCCTTGTTCCAGTCTTAGATTATTTTGATGGTTCAAGTTGCCTTTTTCTCTCTTTAGTTTGATTCTACAATATTTCCTTTAAAGAAAGTAGGGATTGACATTAGAAATATTCATATCATCTCTAGCATTGCTTGTGCTTCATCTCTAAGTTTAGTAATCCCTCGGGTTGAAAATTTAAGTGTTGAGGAGTTTGCTTAAGTGTAATTCCTGCACCCAACATTTTGGCGTTGTTGCCAGGGAGGTGATTTGATTTGGTAAGAATTTTCTGATTATAAAATAGAGGTAATTTTTCCTTTATGTTTTTGCAGGGAAAAATTCTTTGAAGGAATTTTACTGGTGTTGATGGATTTCTCACAACATTTTTTATTAGAAATTGTTTTGTTATTTTTCTTTCTTTTTTGAAATGAATGCCTAGAAACGGTAGGGGTTCAAATCCCACTAAGGTCCGAAAGAATTCTGAAAACAATTCTCATTTTGGGTCTCCTTCTGTGAGTAGGAAGCCCAATCCAATTCAAACCCATCACGCAAGAACATTCCACCTGGATTCTGGTGACAATAGCTCAGGTGTGGTTTAGTCTGTTGGGAGTAAAAGGGAAACAATGGTAGACCATGAAGATCATGTGGAAGGGACTGGTGAAAACCAGGTAGGTGGGGAACAATCCACTTTTTTGTTTCCAATTGTGGACCCCGATACTGTGGCACAATTGAAGAATATTCCACCATCAACTCTCCCTCATTTCCATGGTAAAGTTCATGAAGATCCTGACTCTTTTTTATTCGAGTTTGATATTTTGTTTAGAAGTTATGATTATTCAACTAATGCTAAAAAGCTAAGATTATTTCATGTTACTCTCAAGGACTCAGCTTTACGTTGGTTTATGGGGTTAGGAGGAAACACTATAGCCTCTTGGGATCAGATTAAGAGAGTGTTTTTATCTAAATATCAAGAATATTGCAAAACTGGGACATGCAGGATGAGATTTTTACAATCATACAGGATGATGATGAAACTCTTGAAGATTATCTAGAAATATTTCTGTATATTTTACAAAGGTTGAAACTTAAGCTTGATTCCATTATTATTAGAACCTTGTTCTTAAGAGGAATTACTAATAATGTTAGAAATAATTTAAACCTATTAGGACAAGGTGATATTTCTCAGCAGACTTTTGAACAAATTTGTGAATTATGCAAGAAATTTTCAAGAAATCAGTATAGATCTGGTAGAGGAACTCAAAATAGAAATAGAAAAACCGAATCTACTGATGCTATGATTATTGGACTAGAAAATAAAATGGAAAAAATGAAAATTGATATAATGAATACTGTTACCAAATAGTTGGACTCTTTAAAGTTTCAGCAAAAACTCATGAAGGAACACGAGTCATTAAGTATTTTCTATCCTAAATGTAAAGACAAGCATCCTCCTAAAGAATGTCCTCTTAATTTGATAGAAACTAATAAGTGTGAAATTTGTGCAAAATACCATATCACAGAAAAATGTCCCTCTATACCAAGACTTAAAGCTGTATTTACAGGGGGACAGTCTGAAGCATAATACTTGTATGCTATGGGAGAAAAAAGAAATTGGCCTCAGGTAGGTGTAGGTATGGCTCCTAAATTTTCTCCATACTATTTTGGTTATAGCTCACATGCATATTCTTATCCTAATACTAATCAGCAGTGGCAGTATGGAAACCAATATCAGCATGGGAAACCTTCTCAACCATGGCAACAAGGTTGGAGAGGGCCAACTCATTCTCCATATTCCTACCAGCCACCCATGTAGTCATATCCATCTATGCATATACCTTATCCAATGCCTCAACCTTCGAGTCAGTCTACTCCACCATTACCTTTACCTCCACCTTTTTGACCTCCTCAGTTGCCTGCTCAGCCTATGCCCAATCCTAACAATAATAAAGCATTGCAAATGATCTATGCAACAAACCCACCTTTATTCGAGTACTATTCTATTCTAGTTGGGGTTCATGATTTTCAATTAAGATCGAGAAGGACTGTAACAACAAAAAATCAGAAGCAACCTAGAGTGATTGTTGAAGAGAAAGAAGAAGAGGAAACTCTTAATCATTCTCTAAAAGCTATCACTAAGCAGCCCTTACCCTATGAATCCTTGCCACCTTCTTCCAACCAACCTCCCTTCCCAAAGAGGCTATTAATGGAAAGAAGTCAGCCTATTTCTGAGACTAGCTTGGCATCGGAGCTCAGGAACCTTTTCATTAAGATACCTCTACTCCAAGCCATTAAAGAGATCCCTATTTGTACCAAGGTTATTAAGGAACTATGTCTCAAGAAACCAGGGAGGAAGATATTGGAACCCCAAACCATTCAATTTTTTGGTAGGGTAGCAGAGTTGATGACACGATGTGTGTCTATGAAATAATATATTGATCCCAAAAACCCTGTTTTCTTAGTTAAAATTGGTAATGTCCTTGTCTCTAATGTTCTTATAGACCTGGGGGCAGCCATTAATGTCATGATTAAGCAAACCATGGATCAACTTTGGTTATCTCATCTTTGCCCTACTCCCACTATGCTTGAATTAGCAAATAGATCTAAAATTAAGCCAAAAGGAGTATTGAACGATGTGGTCATCTCATTAGATTCTTGGGAATATCCTGCTGATTTCATTGTGCTTTAGCCAAAGAACCCAGTAGGAGGACATCCCTTGATCCTGGGCTGACCATGGCTTGCTACAACCGATGCATATATTGGATGTCGCTCCGGTGATATGTATATTTCGCATGGAGATTCTAGGAAGAAAGTTACCTTATACCTCCCTTCTAGATCCATTCAGGTCCTTCGAGATACTTTATAGTTGTATCAAAGCAATGATGAGGAGACTCATCCCATTTCCTTTATCCATTATCATACTGGGTCTTCGCAAGAAGATGAGATTCAAGATTTCCTGAATAATCTAGACACTATGCCTAATTTTGAGTTGTTGAGCCAGATTTTCAACCTAGATTTTCAAGATAGCCATGATTCTCATTCTTCTGTACAACTGCATTTGACCACCTCCTTGAGTACTCTTGAGCCTGATACTACTCTTTTTGAGATTAGCCCCAATAAATCCTTATATATTAGTTTAGATTTGGACTCTTCTCAGCAAGAGCAGCTTGTGAATTTGTTGCAAAACCATCTTAGTGCCTTTGCATGGGGCTATGAAGATATGAAGGGCATCCCCCCTGAAACTTGTCACATCATATCTATATTCAGGAAGGAGCCCAACCTATCTGACAACCCCAAAGGTGAATGAATCCAACTCTAAGAGATATTGTGAAGGAAGAAGTATAAAAACTCGTGGATGCTTGTTTTATCTATCCTATTTTTGACAGTCAGTGGGTCTCTCCATTAGTACTAGTACCTAAGAAAGATGGAAGATGGCATCTTTGTATTAATTATTGAGAATTAAACAAAGCCACTCTCAAAGATTACTTCCCTCTCCCTTTCATTGACCAAGTGCTTGATACCCTTGCAGGAAAGAAATATTTTTCCTTTCTGGATGGCTTCTGTGGTTATAACCCGATACAGATTGCACCTGAAGATCAAGATAAAACTACTTTTACATGTCCATGGGGTGCATTTTCTTATAGAGTGCTTCCCTTTGGTTTATGTAATGACTTGGATACCTTTCAAAGGGTAGTTCTGTCCATTTTTGCTGATCTAAAGTTTGTAGAAATTTATATGGATGACTTTTCTATGTTTGGTGATTCTTTTCAAGAAGCTCTCGAAAATCTAGAAAAAATACTTCTTCATTGTCAGGAAGCCCATCACACCCTGAGTGACAAGAAATGTAGGTTAATGTGCAAATCGGGAGTGGTACTTGGCCATTTGATTTCTGGTAAAGGTATCCAGGTTGATCCAGCAAAGATCGAAATCATTTTGCATCTTCCTGCACCCAAAACTCAAAGGGAAGTAAGAGGTTTTTTAGGTCATGTTGGTTATTATAGGAGATTCATTGAAAATTTTTCTAACTTCTAGCTAAGGATAGTGAATTTTCTTGGACCACGGCTTGTCACTAGTCTTTTGAAACATTGAAGGAAAGGTTAGTACATGCACCAGTTTTAAGAGGTCCTAACTAGTCTCTGCTTTTTCATATTTCCTCTGATGCTTCAGATTTGGCTATTAGTGTAGCTTTAGGACAAGAGGAAAATAAACAATCCTATGCTATTTATTATATTAGTAATAATTTGTCTTCCGTTGAATTAAACTATACAGTTGCAGAAAAAGAGTTCTTAGCTGTAATTTTTGTAATTAATAAGTTCAAGCACAATATTACATGATATGAAGTATTTGTACATACTAATCATTCCACAATTAAATATTTGATGAATAAACCATTAACCAGCGGTAGAGTGACTAGGTGGTTACTATTGTTGCAGTAATTTAATATTATTATTGTTGATAGACCAGGAAAATCTAATGTTGTAGCAGATTTTCTTTCTAGATTAGATAATCCTGGTGAAGCAAATGTTAATGATGATTTTCCATATGAACATATTTTTGCTATGTCAACAGATTCCCTGTGGTTTGCTGACATTGCTAATTACTTAGTTACTGGGAAAACACCACCCCACCTATCCGCTCGTGAAAAGTAGAGTATTGTTCAGAATAGTGATGCATATTCTTGGATTCAAGGAGATCTCTTTTACACTGGTCCAGATCTTATTATCCGTAGGTGTGTAAGAGAGGAGGAAGTGTTTGACATATTGAAATCTTCTCATGATGAACCTTGTGGAGGCCACTTTGCTAATAAGCGGACTGCATATAAAGTATTACGTGCTGGTTACTTTTGGCCTTCCTTGTTTAAGGATACCAAACATTATGTCAAGTGTTGTGATAGTTGTCAGCGAATGGGCCAGCCTAATCAAGCCAATGAAATGCCTCTATGCCCTCAAGTTATGATTGAGCCATTTTAAAAATGGGCTATTTATTTTATAGGGCCAATAAATCCAACATCATTAACTAAAAAGCATATCTTGGTTTGTATAGATTTTGTAACGAAATGGGTAGAAGCTAAACTTGTTTCTTTTGCTACAGAAAAAGTTGTTGTTGATTTTCTATTTACTGAAATCTTTACTAGATTTGGTGTGCCTAGAGAAATTGTTTCTCACAATGGTCTGCAGTTTATTTCTAATCTGGTACAGGGTGTGATGGAGCAATATAAGATCTGGCATAGGAAATCCACACCGTATCACCCACAAGCAAATGGCTAGGTGGAATCCACGAACAAAGTGATCGAGTCCATTCTTACAAAGACAGTCAATATGCATTGGAAGGACTGGGCTGAAAGATTACCAGAGGCTTTGTGGGCATACAGAACCACTTGGAGAAATGGCACGGGACATACACCATATGAGTTGGTATATGGAAAATAGTTTCTGTTACCAATTGAATTCCAAATCAAAACTTTCATAACTGTACTTCAGTTAGGACTAGAACTCTCTGAGGCACAACAACAATATCTTCTCCAATTAAATGAGTTAGATGAAATTCGTAGGGATGTTGTTCAACAAAACATACTAATTCAGCAGCAACGTAAAAGGTGGCATGACAAGTCTATTCAGAAAAAGCAATTCCAACCAGGTGATTGGGTGCTCCTTTATGATTCTAGATTTAAAATATTTAAAGGGAAATTCCATACTCGTTGGATGGGACCTTATGAAGTGATCCGCATATTTGAGAATGGAGCAGTAGAAGTTAAAACTATTGATGGACAAAATTCAGTATTCTTGGTAAATGGACACAGGTTAAAGAAGTATTTTCAGCCACCTACCAGGAAAGATTTTAGAGAACAATTGCAATAGCAATTTGAGATGGTAGTGGTGAATGGTAATACCAAACTTTTAAAAACATGAATCCTCTTTCTTCTTAAAAATAAAAAATAAAAAATAAGAAAAAGTAAAGAAAAATTATTTTCCTGTAACTATGAAAATCAGTTCGCTGACATGATTGCAGAAGGATCAACTTGAAAACCAGCTTGCTGGTGGGAAGATCAAAAATTTCTAATAAAAATAAAACTTTGCTTGATCTTTAGATATGCTAGCTACCACCAAGTAAAAGCAGGTACATCAGAGCCAACCTTTATATAGTTGGGTTAATTAGCATGGATATTTTTACTCAAGTAACGCTTAATTTTCGTTGCAGTTATTTTTTCTTGCACCAGTGCAAGCAGACCTTCCAGAATTTTTTCTACCTTTCTTCATATTCCACTTTTGTAATATTCCCTTAGTTTTCTTCTTCAAATCCCATAATGATTAACCTTCCCACATTCTTCTAAATTTACCTGTCCACTTCAAAGAAATCCCAGTTTACCCTTGAAATTTTTTCCCTATCCCACTTCTATTTATTCCCTCTTTTGGTACTATTCGTGGAATCCCTATAACAAAATTCCTTCCCATTCTGAAAATTCCTCTTTCCCACTTCTTTATTCCCTCATGAATTTATTGCAGGATCTCGCACACAAAGAGAAAAAGGATATGCTCTGAAGCATCAAGAAAGGGTGAAGCAAATTTTCAGTATAAGTTGAGGAAGTCATGTGAAAATCTAGTCTGTATTTTATTTAAATTCTTTGATTTTTTTGCTTGATCTAGTGCAAGCATGTTGTCCTATATGATAAAGCAAGCAAAATGGTACCAGCAAAATAGAATAATTTAAGCAGTGCAAGCAGATCAGTGCAAGCATGCAACCCGTCAGCAACATAGTACAAGTTACTTTTATAGCATATGGCATAGGAAAGTGGTTATCATGAAAATTTATATGAAGACCTTTCATTTCACTGACGAGTACTTATGCTATCATACTAGCTAGGAGAAAATTATTTAAAGTACAAGGTGTTTTTTAAGTTAGAACTCATGATCTTTTTAATGAATGCGAAGTTTTTTTTAATCATGAAGGAATGCGGAAATGTTTTAACCGTTGCTTGGACATAATTACCCCTCTCCACCATAATCCTAAACATCCTTCACTCATGATTATTACCTTACCTAGCCGTTAAACCATTGCTGCAAGTATCAATCCAGCCTGACCTCAAAGATGCCGTGCATCTATGGCGAATGAAACGGTGATATGATGGAAAGGATGCCCGGACGTGGTGGACAGTTGGATTGCTATTTATAAGGACCGATTTCCTTGGTATTGCATGTAAAATTTCAAAACTCGACTATTCATAGCCGTTAAGCAGTGATGCCACCTATTCGGAATGTCTCTCAGCAAAACAGAGCAGACCATTAAGTATCGAAATAGTCTTGCACTATTATGAGACTTGGGTTTTCTTCCATTCCTTTAGAAGTTTGATGGGCATGATAAAGAAGTGGGTTTACAGTTTGTAGGAGTTTTAGAAACGGCCGAGTGAAAATTTCGCCTCTCAGATTTAAAGTTATAGAAGAGTTCATAGTAGCAGCAACGACCTTAGAGAACACTAGCGAACAATGGTTTAAAAATAAAAAGCTAAAAAGGAAGCGTTGGCAGCATTTCGTCATTGATAAGAAGATAGAGGTAGACTGGAAGGTAGGAGTTCTGCACAGTGCCCTACTGGGTCAATGGAAAGACCTCCTTTTCATTCGACAAAAGTTTGTGACTTGTGAGGAAATATACACCCGCACCTTGGTATACCATTTTATAATGCTGTAACATTTTGAAGCAGGCCAACACGTCTGGTGGAGGATGAATTTCCCCTATTTCCTGCTTAAGAGCTTAAAGAAAATGGCTAAAAGTGTATAGGATGGAAGGGCAGACCGGGCTGACACAAGGTTATATCATCACAGCCTAATAAAAATCTTGGTCCTGAAACAACTAGAAGTGAAAGGTATGACATGGAAGGCAATGTTAAAACAGCTACACAAAGGGACAACCACTGGAAAGGAGATAGAGGACCCCGCTAGCACAAGCAAGGGCCCGAGAAAAAATGAAAAGGGAAGTCATTCTTGCAAAAGTGCAAAAAGGAAACGATCTTAAAAAATTAGAAAATGCCTTGTCTTCAGATAAGAAGATAGATAGCACGCCAACTAAAGAGACCCCTTCTATGCTCGAAAATGACAACTTGTCAATCCTTGTGGATGCAACAAATTTTGCAGATGTCGAGGACGATGCTCTATTGGCCGATTTTATCAAAAATCCCCAGAAAAGGAGTAAATTCTCTAATGCAGACAAAGAACCATAGTCCCCACAGGGCGTGGAATCCCCTCCTGCACCAGTACAAGAAGAAGAACCAGTGCGAGAAGAAGAACTAGAGAAAGAAGCAGAAAACAAAGAAGTAGAAGGAGAGACAAGAGGAGAAGAACCAGATGATGAAGAAATAGAAGAAGAATAAGAGGAGAAATTCGAAGAAGAAAAGGAAGAATCTGAAAAACAAGAGGCAGAGCCCACAGAAGAAGAAGCAGAAGAAGAAGAAGAAGAAGAAGAAGCATGAGTGGAAGAATCTGCAGAAGAAGAAGCAGGAGAAGGAGAGGTAGGAGAAGAAGAACAAGAGGAGGAAGAACCGAAAGAAAAATAACTAGAGGAGGAAGAACCAGAGGGAGAAGAGTTTCCTGAAGTAACTCTGGCGGATATTGAGGTCTCCGAGGAAGACACAGCTCCTACCAAAATAGAAAAGGAAAACAATTTGGTAACTCCTGCTGCTCGGGTAGTTTAGTTAGAGCTTCAAGTGTAGAATTTAGAGCTTGTAGCCAAAGCGCAGGAGGACAAAGAACAGAGCAGAGGAGAATTAATGGCAAAAATCCAGAAGAAGAAAAGAGAAGTTAAAGTCTGGAAGTACTGAGTTGTGCAATGTTTTAGGCGACTTCAAAAGGTGACAAAGAAGTTAAAGAACATCATAAAGAAGAAGTTTGAAACATTGCAGGGTGATGACAGTATGCTAGAGCAGGATTGAGATGGAGTACTTAAAGTTTTGACATTTTTGAGGTAAAGAGTTGTGTGAGGACACACAACATTTGAGGGATGGGAGGATGTTGGCCCCCTAATTTCTCTCTTTTGACCATTTTTCCCTTCCTAAATTATAACCATTTACCGTTGTTTTACCTCTCTTATACACCCTCATCTTGCACTAGTCCAAGAACGATGATATATTTTGCATGAACTTTATATTTCATATTTTTAATTTAACTTAGCATTAATTAATTATTTATTACGTGATTTCTTGCTTATAATCACTCGTGTAACTTATCGATATCTCCAATGTTTGTTTTGTGGTCAAGTGCTTATCGTGACCACTGATCCTAGTGCAGGATCGGGTCTTGCACTGGTGCCAGCACAACAAATATTTGCAGCAGATCCGAACCTCCTTGATCATCGCCTCATTTTGTGCTGCTTCAGCCACGATAGTTGGATAGATCTGAAGTCAGCTTTAGCCATGACACCAGGGTCGATCAAAGGTATCTAAGATTGGATTTATGAAGAATGAACAACCGGAGATTGGCTACAGCCAATTTTGTTAAGATGCCTAATTTTGAAGGCCGAAAGCTAAATTTTCCATATCCGTTATGTAATTGGTTAAATCATCCTTTTGGCCTTCGGCCAAGGATCTATATAACAAGGAATGTAAATAGGATGAGATAGTTTTTGATAGAGTTTTTATAGAAGAGAGATATAATCAGTGAGCCAGTAACAGGCTTGTATTTTTTTTATCGCTCAAATCTAGGCTGGACTATGTATTCACGCATGTATTTGCCTCTATGAATTAATAAGAAATGGAGCTACACCTTATGTTTCATAAATCGTATTTTTGTGTTTGAAAGCTGAATGAATTGATAAATTACTTAACAGCATTTCTATTTAAAATGGAAACGTGCTGGTTGGCTAGGGCCCAGCCAACCCAGCACGTTTACCTTATTTTCTATTCTTGTAATTTATGTTTCTATTCCCAAGTGTGATTTAATTTACATCACATGTATTCTTGTTTGAGTGAAAGCAGATCCATAGCATGAAGTAGTTAAATATCCTTTTCATGCATCTGATTTTAGATTGGTTTTATCACTTGGTCCAAGTAGGAGAAATAACCCTGCACTAGTGTGTTAGCGCTCAAATCTACCTTAGGCTGAAATAAGGTAAAACTCAAGGCTACATCAAGCCACGCTCAGCCTCATAGCTAGCCCTACGAGGACAAGAGAGGGCTCTCTCCAGGTCAATCTTGGAAAAAGGTAATCAATGAGGCTCGAGATGACTAAATTGTTAATTGATTTTAGGCTAGGTATGAAGTATAAGGAGTTTGAAATTGATTTTTTGGAGTTTTGTTGAATCTAAGGGAAAGGCAATTTTGGGTGCGGAGATGAGACATAGTTTTTGCAGAGGTCTACTTGGGGCAAGGTAGGCAATTGTCTTGATGCATTTAAAGAGAATGAATGGCTAGATCTGACTGGTGAGAATTTAGGGAGAGCGAGAAACTTTCAATGATTCTCCATAAACAGATGAAAACATGGAAAATCAAACAAACTCAAAGGCAGAGCATAACAAATTATGGATTCTACCTTAACACTTCATTTGCTCAATTGAAAAAGATAAGAGAAGGTAAATGATACACATAAACAACTTACAAATACTGAAAGAAGCACACCATCAACACATAAATCCACATGAATCCCAAATAGTGCTGCAAAACCCTGGTCTTTCCTTTGCCAAAAATGCAGAGAAAATATGTACAATAGAGTCTCAAGCTTTTCCCAAGAGTCCAACCTCTCCAACCCTTGAAAATGATTGAGAAATTACATCATATAGACCATCCTAACCCCTTCCCATGCCTCTAGGGGTCAAGCTCCTCCTTCTAGGAGCAGTTTGAACTAATTCCAAACATAGAGCTGAAAACTAGGCATCCAAACAACTTGTCTCTAAAAGAAGGGAAACTGATTCATTACATTAAATTTTTACTATTTTGTGAATGAATCATCTAGAATAGGTAAATAAGTGCCCAAGTTACATCATGTATAATCAATTACATCAATCTGGCTCAAAAATCACATCAAGAGGTGAAACTAGTCATAACTGGCAGAAATTCTGAGCTGGAAGGTGAAAATTTGACCAAAAATCTCTATGCGCTGCGCGCCTGAGCTCTATGCATTGCGCGCATTTTAGCCTACTTTTGGGGCACTTGCAGGAGTCCAAATTGAGCTTAGGTTGGCTTGTTGGAAAGCCCTGCCTGTCTACTTTCGAACCCAAGTGGAATTTTCCGATTTCGTGTCCATTTTACCCTCCAAAAGTACATTCTCCCAAGACTATTTCCTGTGTGTCAAAATAGGGGCGGTGAGGTCATTTTTTGCATGTTTTTTGACCTTTTTGGGACCCATAACTCACCCAAAATTCTTGTCCAAGTACCAAAATTCATGATTCTCCATGAAAAATCCAAATTTGCAAGCCATTTGTGATTTGGATCTCCCAATCCTATGGGTCGCGCGAGGTGCGCGGCGCATATAGGGAAAAACCCTGTTTTTTAGTGTAAAAACTCCAAAATGTCAAAAATTTCTCCAAATTTCTTGAAATTTGGACTGAAGGTTCTTCATCAAGGGGAATGATGAGCCAAGGATGCCTCAGCCAATATCTAGAGTCCTTCATCCACTTTTTTTCTCCTTGAAGTTCTCTTTACCTTTGCTTTCAAACTCCCAATTCTCGCTTTGTACACCAAGTTCCGGGACAAGTAATGATATGTCTGCCACCTCTATGAAG
The DNA here is from genome assembly GCA_000404065.3 of Pinus taeda. Lineage (NCBI taxonomy): Eukaryota > Viridiplantae > Streptophyta > Pinopsida > Pinales > Pinaceae > Pinus > Pinus taeda. The sequence continues at coordinate 10,858 of APFE031694607.1, read as the reverse complement.
CCTCATGAGTGCATGTCCTTCCAAGGGTGAGTCACTTTGGGTTTCCCCTTTATAATCGGATGAATGACCGGATGACATAATTGTTGTTGCACGACTGCCTTGGATGAATGTTGATATGTGAAACTGTTGTATACAACTGAATGTGAACTGCTCTTCTGATCTAAACAATGTTGTGACCAAGGGGAAAAAAAATGTAACAAGGGAATATTAGGAAGGGGAAAATATCAGGGAATTAGGGAATTTTGAAATAAAATGTAATTAGGGAGAGGAGGGGAAATGTATATATGGGAATAAGGTTTTAGGGTTTGGGATATTGAATAGGGTTAAGGAGTTTTTATAGGGATAAGTGATTAAGAGTTTAAGTATTGTAGTGTAGGATTGATGAGTGAGATTTGGAAATGAGGAACAAAGAGAAATGGGGAAAGGAAAAAAAAAAAAAACTTGGTGACAAAACAGTGTTCAAACCCTACAACAAGTTTCCTTTTTTGCAAAAGGAGGTTTTCAAAGTCTTGTTTCAACGGCCATTATCCATGAACCAATCACATTCACCATAAAATACAAATTAATGGCAATGGAGGTGAGCCTACCTGACAAGTTTATGTGAAGAGGAAGCGATTTGATGAGTTTTCTAACTAGTTTCGGGCTCCAAACTGTAAGCGTCGCGTACCTTGCCCAGTGCGCCGTGCACTCCCTATGCACCGCGCACTTGTAAATTAAAACTGGCAATTTGAGCTCAGTGCGCCGCACGCACCCAATCCATCGTGTTAGCACTTGAGATTTCACCTAGGCTGAGATAGACAAACCTCAAAGCTACATCAAACCATTTCACCTCGTAACTAGCCCTACGAGGTATGAGAAGGCTCTCTTGGGTCAAACTCGGTGGATTTTTCAATAGGATTGAATTGACCAATTAGAAACACTGATTTTAGGCTAGCAAACTGATAAGGAGGGTTGATTTAAAGTTTTTGGGGTTTTTGGTGGCAATCGGAGGGAGTGCAATTCAGGGTGCGGGGATTGAGCTCAGTTTTTGCAGGTGGTTCTTTGGGGCAAGGTAGGAGTTTGTGCTTATGCCTTTAGCTGAGATGGGTGATCAAGGAGGAAAGAAGATAAGCTAGAGAGGGAAAACAATGAATTTGAATCCTCTCTAGACAGTGGAAAACATAAATATTAAACAAAATTGAAAGCTGAGCATGGCATGCATGAATTCAAACTTTATCACTTCTTTTGTTTAATTAGCAGCAAGAGAATAAGAGATGGAACACATAAACACACTTACAATGAAAAGTAGGAAACACACCATCAACACAATAATCCACAAGAATCCACAATGAAGTCTGCAAAACCCTGGCCTTCCTTTTCCTCAAATTGCAGAGATACAAGTAAAAAATACAATAGAGCTTCTCCCTCTAGAGTCCAACCTTGAAAATGAGTAAGAGAAGGCATAATATAGAAGTTCTAACTCCTTTCCCCACCTCCAGGGGTCGAGCTCAGCTTCCTAGGAGCTGTTTCAACTAATTCTAAACTAATCACTAGATAATAGGCAGTCAAAACAACTTGCCTCTAAAACTTAGGAAACCTATCCATGCATTAAATATTTACCATTTACATCAAGAAAACTTCTAGAAGTGTTCAAGGAGAGTAAAAGTATCTAAGTGCCATGAAAATTACACAAAAATCCATCATTTACATGCCTCAAAAGTCAACCAAAGTAAAAACAGTGTTTTGCTGGCCGAACTGGTAAAAACAGTGACATTTCCCTGAGTGGTCACGCCCCTCACTTTAACTAGTCGCGCGCATTGACAGCTCTGTTTGAGGGCCCTTCTTGTTTCCAAATCAGGTCCAAGATAGCTCATTGGAAAGGTCTGTGATCTACTTTCCAACCCCACTAGAATTTTTGAATTTGGAGTTGATTTGACCCCTCAAAAGTCATTTCACCCAAGGCAGCTTTCTGCAACTCAAAAAAGGGGCAGAAAGTCAAAATTTGCATGTATTTTGAGCTTTTGGGAGCCCAAATCTTCATAAAATCTGAAACCCATCCATAGGCAAGTGTATTTTTGCATGACAATTCCAAAAATGTAGAGTTTTCCCCGTTCTAAGCTGTCCCCATGACTGGTCGCGCACGGGGTGAGACCACTCAAATGGCCAAAACCTGTAAAATTCTCAAAAATGCCAAAAATGCCTCAAAACTCTCAAAATTTCTTGAGTTTGCTGCTAGAAGGAGGCTAATGAGTATCATGGTGAGTGAGAGAGGCCTCAGCCAAGATACGGAGCGGGTTGGTCTTCTTCTTCCCTTT
>APFE031694606.1:136952-148624 GCA_000404065.3 Pinus taeda | reverse complement strand
ATCCTCTTGCTATTCTTGATCTTAATAAAGCTATTCAAGTTTTCCTCCATATTCTTATATGTTTGTTTATATATGCATGTGTATGGTTAACACATATCTAGTCTTGTGTTATTTATGAATATAGACCTATGTTCTTCGATAGTAGTATGCTGCTTTGATTCCACAGGTGCTCTTTGAAGCTGGGCAGACGAAGAAGAACCGGCAAAGATCTAGTAGGAAGGAGAGGAATCAAGCAAGGAAACCAAGCGCAAAACTAAGGTTGGTGTCCTTTGTTCCACTCTTATCTATTTTCATAAAGGAAAGCGAAAGTAGACTTTACTTGTTTGTTTCTAAGATAGCTACCAGTCTTAGTGGGAATAGCAGCTCCGAGTGGACACTATTCTCGGTAACAAGTGTTATCTCATGAATTTTGATTATAACTCTGAGACTTCCTCAACAGAAATCCCCTACTCTCATTGGTTGTCTACTCATGAAGCTATACATAGGGAAGATTATGATCTTCAAGTCAAATATTTCCAAATGTATCACACTAAGGTGGAACGCACTGATAAGTTATTGAGGCTCCAGCATCAAATCTCCCACATGACAGATAATGTAAATGCACTCCAAAATATAATAATGGATTTCAAACTTAGCAGAGAGGCACCTACAGGACCATACCAACATTAGGAGGACTTAGGCAATTAGGATATTGATATCAACATTTCAGCAATAGAAAATTATAAATTTCATGACTGCCACTATATGTGTGTCTTTAGTCCCTTTTGTAGTTTTGCAAATCTAATGTAATCGGGTCTACTGTTAGTTTTTTTGGGGTCTTACGATGTGATGGGTCTATGATCTCTCTGATCTCTAGTCAGTTATGAAAATGAATGATGTAACCCTCTGTATTTGTTGTGACTAGGTGCAAACTTAATATCAAAATACTCATTTTTGTGTTAAAAAAAAATGATGGATGGAAAAAAAAATTATTTTTTTTGTTATTTAGTTATTTCCACTTTCATTCAAATCACAAATCAAAAAAATCTTATCCCAAATTATATCTTTCCAACATTTCTCAGTCATGAGGCACCTCAAATATCAAAGGAGGAATCTACTACCTCTTTTATCTCTTCCCCTCTTCCTTTTTCATTGCCAAATGAAAAGGTCTCTTGTGTCGATGTTGACATTAGGAAATATGAAAACTAAATTGATGATCCACTTCTTCCACCTTCATTTTATTTCCATGATTAATATCTTATCCATAAAGACTTTGAATGTTCCAATAATTTCATGGAGCCTAATATGAAGGTTGATCCCTTGATTCCTTGAGATGACATTAATGTGCAAAATTTAAATTTTGAATCTAATTTGATAAAAATTATTGCTTATTCAAGGGATACCTTTTATCCTCTATCATTTATACCCCATGGCTCTTTGTATCTCAATTCGCTTTATCAACCTACTCCACCAATATTTGCTTCAGATACTCTTGATTCTCATTTTTTTGGTTCAAATGTTGATCAAGTAAAAGGTGATTACATCTCATGGGTAGAGGAGCAAAAGGATGAAGACACATTACATCTATCTTCCCTCTTTCAAATTCCTCTATGTCAAGATGATGTTTCGACATTCTTGGCTAATAAAAATTATTGTGATATCAGTAATCAGTTAATGAAATCAAAGCTTTTAACCAATATGAAAGCTTGGGAAACCAATATCCTAACGATAATGACTCCATTACTGTGATGAAAGCTCAGGTGCATCTGTCAATCTCTTGATTTCTCAAGAAGATTTGGATTTTCAATGCTTAGATCTGAAATATGATTAGATCATAGAAGAATTTCTAATGGGAATTTCTTCCTAAACTCATTATCCCTTTTGTCTTGATACTTGTAATGAAACAAATGATGTTGAAAATATGCCATGCCCTTTAAATTCGAAATTGACATAAGGAAGTAAGGTCACCCATGATGAATATGAAAATAATGTAATCATTGAACATATTTCTTATAGTTTGCAATTTCCAATTTTGGATGGGGTTAATTCACTTGTTTAGGTTGTTCATGAAACCTATCTAATCTATATGTCTTTGGTTACAAATACTGAAGTATCTTGGGTAATCTATTTGGTGATGTTGAAACATCCCATGAAACCATTCATCTCAATAGCCATTGTCTAGTTAATAGTGATCTTGTTGAAATAACTGATAGTAATTGTCCACATGTAATTCATGATATGACCCAAACCTCAAAGTTTAATCATCCAACATTTGAAATTTCAAGGTCTTCTCAGGGAGTTGAGGCACTTCAGTTTTCGTTGATGGTTATATTCGGTTTTGGCAATCTTAATGAGATCCACGAACTAGGTTAGATCCATATTTTCTTGCATAATTATTTTCTCGGCATTGTCTCATTGGATGTAATCTCAGTCTTAAAATATGTTTAGTATTTTCAAGTTAATTTTCTCAATTCTCAAGATATAGTTTCTAATTGGATAGAAGATTCTTGTGTGGTTAAATCATCTTCACGCAAACCTCTTGTATTAAATCCAAGTATGGAATGCATATCTTTCACGAATGCACATAGCTTTGAAACCTTCCATTCTAATTATCGAGACAGAGATAATCATTGGCTGAAAGATTTCTTCTTGTTAATCCCATCGATGAGTGGTCAACTCCTTATCTCTCTTGTGTATGTTTTGAAGCTAACCATTTTTATTCTGGAACAATCTATCATTTTCAATATTAGTAAATGCTTGATTCATTTGGGAAATAAAAACCCTCATGCTAATAAAGTAATTCCCCAAGCCAATATGAATGTTGAACTTGATCTGATACATGTTTCTTTTATAGAACCTTTTAATCTTCTATCAGCCTATTCTAATTATTCTTTGTATCCTTACTGGTTTTTTGGATTTTCTATACCAACAATCAATTTTAATTATTTCAACTTTCATGCTGCTAGTTTTGCTTGTGATTAGATACAATGTGATAATCTGTTATATCTTGAGAATGAAATCAATGGGTCCCTAACTCCTATTTTGGTTAGTTTTAGATATGCAACATACGTAGAGGAATATTTTACCATCAAAACCGTCTATGAGATATCTCAAATCAATTCATCTCTATCTTTGAAAAATGGAGGATCTTATGTGTTAACTGACTGATTCGAGCAACATACTAGCTTCAATAGTTGTCATCCCATTAATCATTTTTCCACCAGTCTATCTAATGATAGTTATTGGCTTATATCTATTGATCTCATCAAGCCAATAAATTTTGACGATTCACCATCTCACTATTCAGATACTTGTCAAGAAGTTGAGGCACTTTAGCTTTCACTAATGGTTATGTCAGGTCCTCACGAACTTGACAAGGTTTTTGAACAAGATCAAATAAAATTTCCCTCGCGAGATTCTCTCCATGACTCAAGTACGTTGATTGAAATCTCATCTCACCAAGAATTTCAAGGTTTTCAAATTGGTATTTTGAATATCATTATCAAACTACTAATTGGTTAGAGTAGTTGTATCTAGCAAGATTTGTTACCAATAAGAGGTTTCAATCTTATCTTGTGTTTGTTGTGAATGAAAACATGGATGAGGATACATTTGTGAGGTGCTTTCCAGGTATTCGTATCCATCATTATGTCGATCGAGGTAGGATTGTAGCTTGGGTAGGGAAGGTTTTTGTGGCACATTTTTCCACTAATAGGCAAGACCTTCAAATTCTTGGGAAAGAAATACAGGTAAATTTTCTTACATTTACACAATAGTTTGTCTTGGTATTGATCGGTATCTTTGTGCTTGTAGGTTAGGAGTAGCTCTTGTGGTTGCACTGGAAATTCAACTTTACATAATCCTTGCCTTCTTTTGATTAAATTAGGGCTTAGGTTTAGATGTGGTTTATCTGTTTATTAAATTATTTTTATTTTGCATCTGTGTTTTATTTCTTCTATTTGCATTTTAGTTACCTTCTTGCATTTCCCTACATCACATTAAATTTTCATTATTTCTTGCATTGCTTTCATTTACTGCATTTTAGAATAATTTTATCTTTGGTTCACATCTACTCTTATTTACCCTACATTACATCCAACATTCATTCCCTTACATGTTACATTATGCTTCTCATTTAAGATAATTCATTTGCATTCCTTTACAAGATTGTACATAATGGCCCATGAAGAGTGTCTATTATCTCCCTTTATCTGATTTACTTCCCTTGTCTAAAGTGTTGGAGCCCAAACCCATTGTCGTGTGGGATTTGTGGCCACTTCAAGAGAAAACCTCTTGTATATATTGGTATCGAAACCTTGTCCCTTTATCTATACATGGGTATAATATTTTAAACAAGGAAAATGTGATTGGATACTAGTGGGGAACTCTAATAAGTTAATAACATTGATATCTCTAACCTAAAGTTTGTTTCTAGTATGGTTATGATAGTCCATATTGTGGTTTCATTGTCCACTTGTCAACCAGACATGTGATGCAAAAATATGCCATGAGGAAACAACCTCTCTTTCCCGTAAAATAAGTTAAGATCCCTCTTCCACCTTGGTACAATAAACGCCCATAAAATTCCAATGTACATGATATGATAAAATAAATAAAGGGTGAAATAAGAGAAAGGCTTCTTTCACAAAGAGGTAATGCAAGAAACTTCGTCAAGGCACTGAACAGGCTCACTGACAGTGAAACAATGCTTGCGATTTCTTGAGTGACTTTGCCGAGGTACTAAACAAGCCTACTAGAAGTGAGGAACACTAGAAACTGTAGAAATTCCTTGTAGATTCAAACTTCTAATTGTAATATGCTAAAACAATAGACTTGAGTCGACTCTACTCATCAGCGGAAATAATTAAACGATCGTGAAATCACGAAGCATACAAGAGAAAGAATTCATGCAACACATTACACAATGATTTCCTAGGGAAATCCACAACTAGAAACCCCCGTGCTATATATATAAATATATTACATTAGTAAGAAAATATGAGAAGATTACAATGCTTTGCTCAAGCCCGAGCAACCTCTACACTATCTCTACCTGTCTCACATCTTCCTAGACAAGCCCAAGCCAATACTTAACCAATTTTCTTCTTGCCCAAGTCCCTATTTCCTTGTGTTGTTACCTTGGGAATTATCACCCTATTAATTACAGAAATTCCTCAATTAGAATTGTGCAATCCTCATCGGCCTTCCTCTGATTGCATGCACCACCTGTACAATTCGGATGATTATAAAATTGATCGTACATTATCCCTGAAATCCAATCTCAACTAGGTAACTCTCAGATCTGAAATGCATGAGTTATTTATAAGTGAATCATCATTTTACTAGTTGATCAATGCGGGCAGCACCACACTGCTGGACCTCCCACTAGTTCCTCCAATAGTTAGAACTAGTTTAACTGACTTTAACTCAATTAAACTAAATTAATTAATTACAACTCAAAATAAACTCAACCAGGCCTCTCAACAAGAAAGGGATTATCTATTAGCTCGATCCTTCCTCTGTGAAACTTGAATTTTCATCTTGACAATTCCTTTGTCAAAATATCTGCATTTTGTTCCTTTGTAGGAATGTACTCCAGCAACATGATTCTCCTCTGCACACAATCTCGTAGATGGTGATACCAGATGTCGATTTGCTTAGACCGATCATGACAAAATGGATTCTTAGAGAGTTTGATACAACTCTGATTATCATAGTAAATCATTGTAGAATCCATTTGTTGACCAAACAACCCAGCAAGGATCTTCCTCATCCAAATAGCCTGATAAGCTACTTGATTAGCATCCATGTACACCGCTTCTGCTAAACTGAGTGCAACTGATCTCTGTTGCCTGATGTACCAAGAAACTATTGTTGACCCAAATTGAATATTCCTCTTGATGTGCTCTTTCTGTCAGATGGATTCCTTGCCCAATCTTCATTTGTGAAGCCTTGAAGCTTCACTCCCTGTTGGGCAATTTATTTTCTTAAATTGCTTTCATTAAATTATCAACCAGGGAAACTCGTAAGCTTGTGATGATGCCAACAAAATATATGCAGGAGTAGGCAACTACCTCTATGTCTAACTAAATGATTTATGATTCAATATAATATGCAAGGGAAGAGGCTCCTAATTGAGGAGGTCCTGGTTGTCCTTCCCTACAATATTATAGATTGAAAAGAAATCATTGATTTCATAAAACTAGAAACTTGAAATAAAGAAAAGAGAATGAATTTAATTGTTGTTTAGATTCAAATAGAGAGAGAGACTAACTTAGTCCCTTGATTGTCCCCTCATATACTGATCCAAACTAAACTAAGATTCATTCATAATCATAAGAAATGAAACAACTTGAAACTTTAAAGCAAAAGAATGAATTTCAATTATCATGCAAATCAAATAGAGGGAAAGCCTAACTTAGACCCTTGGTTGTTCCCTCATATGCTGATAAGATTTTAATTTAAAACTCATTCATCGATCACAAACAAATCCTCAAACATCTAAGCAATGAAATAAGATCTATTATGAAATAAAATGTTCCTTTGATCTTTTTAGAGTGAGCTCAATTCTCCTAAGAACAAAGTGACAAGCTATTCCATAAATTCATATACTACATTAACACAATTTATATCTAAAACTATATAATGGAAATTTAAGTTAAATGAAGCTTTATTCTATTCCATCATAAGTTGGATACATGCTCCAAGAGTCCTCCCCTTGGAATGGAGGAGGTACTCCTATTTATACAATAGGATGAGATAACAAACTCATAATGATGATCCACTAATCTCTCTTTAGTTCCATACATTTCTCAACCATCTAGACACATAACCCTATCCTCCATGATCTCCTCCATGAGGTCCATGATCTTCTCCATGAGATCATGATCTTTTCCATGAGGCTTATCTTATCAAATTCTAATTTGATCATTCAAGGCCACATAAAGGTGTCTTGGAAGCTTCCTTTGTACCTACACATGTCAACAAACTCATTCTAATTGTTAGGTATAAGTATAAGCATATTATTTTCTAAAGTTTAGCCATAAATCCACTTAAAAATGTTAAGAATTAATAAACTTTGGAAAAGCATAGTTATGACCCAATAATGAGGTAAACGTAATGATGTGGAGGTGGAATGGAGGTGACATGAAGGTAAAATGGGAAGATATTGGTGAATAATGGAGTGAAAATAGGGACTATTTTGAAGCCCAACATACCCCCAAACTGAAGGTATTGCATGTCCTCATGCAATCTATTACATTACTCTTTGGTACGTGAGCTTTGGCTTAAACTCTGCATGATATCATTTACATAACTTTTGCAAAGCGTTATTTTGACGAACTACAACTTGGTTGGTTCTTGTGTGTCGACCATATTTTGTTTGTTGCATCCAATGTATGATCTTTGCATATTTTTGCAAAGTATTTTTGTTGGAATGCATCATGGTTGGTTCTTGTGTAACAACCATGATTGTTTTGGCATCCAATTAACTTTTAAATACTTTTGACAAAGCCATTTGTATACTCATGTAATAGTGAATATATTTTAAAGGTAAGTGGGGTTAAGTGGTGTTGTGATATATGAATGTGGATGTTATATGATATATGACAAAGTATGTATGCAAATGTATCCTTCCCCTTAAACGGATGGTTTGGGCAGTTATGTGAAATGAGGCAAGGAAGTGAAGTTTTTCCAAAAATTATTATTCTAACTTTTCAAGGAATTTAATGGTTAAAAGTTAGAAAATATCATACCTTAACTTACCCTTCAAAAAATGGATGAGAGTTGTGCACGTGTGGCTGCAAAAACTGTTGTTCATGGTCTTCTTTACTTGGTTGGGAAAATGGTGGATGAAATCGAAAAAGTGAATCTTTTATTGCTGCTGCATCTGCTGTTGAATCTGTTGTTGGATCTTCTGCTGAATGTTCAGAATCTGCTGCTAAATGCGGCTGAAAATGTATAAAGCTTGGAAGGTATACAAAATATAGAAGTTACATTTCCCCCCCAGCCTTATTTATTGACTTGTCCTCAAGTGATGACAAATTGAAAAACAATGAAAGGAAATTGGCTTCATCTGCTACAAAATATGGGTCTTCAAGTCTTCAACGCTCGATGGCACAAATCTTACTATGTGATTAAATTTGTCGATGTTGACCGTAGCAAGAAGTTGTTGATTTAGTGGCCGTTAATGAATGCCCCTAGCCAACACAAGAGCTCCCACCATTGATTCCAATGGGAGTCAAGATGCCTAACACATCTTTGTAGGTACGAATAAATTTGTCGTGGTCAAGTCACCTACAAGATCCAACGAACAAGGGATATTAATGTACTCCCATTGTTCATTGGCAAGAGTACTTGCCATTAAGGCATGCAAGCCTCTAGGTGTTTTTTCAATGATACTTAGACTCTAGGACTTTGACTCAATGATATCCATAGAAGCAGGGTTTTATTTGTGGAAATGAAGGGGATGGTAATGACATGAAAAATGACAATAAGCTTATAAGGAATGGATGTAAGGAAATGCACGGTGTATGAATAAATACTCTTGCTATGAAAAATGGACATGGAGATGGTATGCTTTATGGACATGGACAATTGGTGGAAAATCTTTTGCAAAATGGGAGTGCAAAATAATGGTTCTGGACATGGATTTGTCTTTAGAATTTTTCATGAAATTAGTCGTTTGAAGACCAATTGTGCACACAATGTAATCTCCTTAATGAATACTTGATTGTCCTGTAACCTGTAAAAAACTTGGTACAAAGAAAACATAAGTGTGCTCTAGAAGAAATGCCCAGTTTCTTCATGATTCTTACGCAAAAATTTCATACCAAATAAAACAAATTAAGGACAATCAAAGTGTTGAAATTGACTTAATCATGATATTGAAAGCAATCCATTCTTAAAAATAACTATGAAAAGTAATACTCCCTGTTTTTGTCAGCTAACTTTTGTGTATAGCGAAAAGTTTGGCATCATAGATTTGTTGTGTCCTGCAGATTAGTACGTTATAAAAGCATACAACAATATCAATTTGCCAACTCTAAACAAGTTAGTCAGCATTTAAATAATCCACCAAATGTTCTTTTAAATTATTCTTCCAAATGTTCCATTATTTATTTTCAAACCTGCGTGAATTTTGTGAAAAAAGTGTTTTTTTTTTTGCTTTTTTTGCTTTTTTTAATTTTTGCTTTCATCCAGTTCTTGTAATTCTCATGATTCTCTCAATTTACATGCCACCAAAGTTTTGGTTGATGCCAAAAACAATCACAAAACACTTAGCAATTTTTTTTATTTTTTTTAACAATGTATTTTGTTTTGTTAACAATGTTTTCTGTATTTTATAACAACATAATAACAAATTACATAACCAACATAAGAACAATCAAATAACAAGAAATTATAATTCTATTAATTAATGCAATGATAAAACATATTAATATATTAATATATTAATACAATTTTTATAACAAACATTAATTAATAATTAAATAACATAATTAATAAATATATACAACAGATCTTAGTTACAATTAACATAATTAATATGTTATAACAACATAACTAATGTTATCTATAATAAGAAATTAGAACTAAAAATATGTAACTAAATTCAAATCAAAATAAATGCAAACAAACGTAAACCCAAAACAAGGCGCATAACTTGTGAAATCGCTAGATTGAAGGCATATGGAGTGTTGAAGCATATGTAACAATTTTCTAGGAACTGCAGCTTTGAAATCCGAAATTGTTGATTGATAGTGAACTTCACCAGATGGGATAGCTTGTGCATCTGTGGGGTTTTTTTAATTCGTTCCCACTACCTGTAGACGTTGTAATAGAACCATTCTAAACAAGCGCTACTTCTGGTTCCAGTTTGGCAATGTAACAGTTCCACCATGGTAAGAGGCAGAGGTGATCCCTTACCCCTATGCAATCAAAGCATTCTTGCATACTGGGCAAAACGTTAATCCTAAAATCCTCCCACGGCGGTCTCCTACTCTCCTCCAACCTCATAGTCTTAAAGTCCTCCCATATCGATTCAGGCACCCTTGCAATCTCCTTCCACATCCAGCGCGATGAACCGATTGGGGCGCGGCAGTGGTCACTCTCAAACTCCCAAATATGAATCCCTTCTCTCATTGCTTCTCTCGCGGCCTCATCATGAAGTTTGAAAATTGTAAACATGCTCTCGGCCTTAAAACAAAAATGATAAAAAAAAAACACAGCGCATTTAAATTGAGTTTTAAATGGCTCGGCAACCAAACTCCCTTTGGCAACCAAAAATCGCACCCAACATGGCTCGTTCAAACTTCAATCCCCTGTTTTCGTTAAAACAAAAACAAAAACGCGCAGGCAGCAAGAGTTCATAACATAGACATATGGTGTTTTCATGCATATGATATGTTAGGGATTGACTGTTGTTGAAGTGTTAATGGAATCAGCGCGCAAGAAAACAAAGTGTACAATCAAAACAAAGCGCAGTGCGCATTCAACCAACACTGCGCACAATTCAATCAACAAATACCGCCATGGAACACAAACACACCATAATAATCATATTTCGTGCCTCCTCTGTTCATAGACTTCGTTGTGAACACGGCACGCCATTAAAACTCCACATATAATGCCAGACCCTAACATGTTATCCATACAATGAATTCACATTTAAATGTTGCGAGATTCACTAGTAGTTTATGCCATGATTTACGCAGTGAATCAACTGATTTAGTGTTGTGGTTTCGGCGTTACCTGTTGTCAACGAGTGCTTGAGCAATATCCGGCGCTCCAAATCCCTGTTGAACCGTTCAATTGACTAATTGAATCCCGAAAATCGGTGATCACTGGTCGTTAGAACCGGGATGATTTTCCTTCTTAAATCTGCCCAAACTCGCTTCACCCTCCTTTTCACTAGTTTACAGCTCCAAACACCATCTCTCTGAGCACCGACGTTTCTGCATCTCTAGTAACATTTGACGGCATGCTGAAACCCACAATACCCAATGGTTCCTGAGGAAGGTGCCCTAAAATGTAGAACGCACCATCGCAATAAACCATCCGGCGTTTGACTGTAAAATTATGTACCTCGAACTGGAATAAGCATAATTCACCGGAGCAACTACAGAGCTTGGACATGGCGAGTGGGATAAGTGCAGAAACGTCCAACGACGAGAAGGAATTGCAGGTATCCATAAGAAATTCGTCTAATTATTCAGAAGAAAAGCTAGGCAAGAAAAGAAACAAAATGATTGTTTCTCAAGTTCTTCATTATTACAATCCTCTATGGAGTAGAAAACAATTTTATGCTTTCTCTTCGTCTTCTGGTTTGGCAGTAAGTTGCTCTTTAATCCAGTCAAATGGCTGAATCATCCAGAGAGCGGCGATGCCGGCAGCAACTCCCCACATAGCAGCGACTGTGATGTCTGAGTGTTGCGGTCGAATCCTTATGGGTACAAATTTGAGGAGTGACGATCCACCTTTGGCGCCTGCCATTCTCGTCTCCTTGTCTCGGCTTTTGTCTATGCCTCTTTCCTCCAACGGCAGTCTCGGTAAGAGCCTTGTCTGTCCCTTCAATGCTTTGATACTTGTCCAAACCAATGAGATTTCAACATATCTCCACATAACAATCCATCTCATCGTTCATGAAAAAAAAACAAAAGAATGAAAGTCATTTTTTTTAAATAATAATAATA
>APFE031694606.1:43751-67867 GCA_000404065.3 Pinus taeda | reverse complement strand
AATAAAATAAAATAAAATAAATAAATAAATTCAACGCACTGACATAATAAAATTTATTTTTTTCGAAATCCCACAGTGCGATTAATTTTTTTAACACAACCATGTGGTTTCAATTTAAAAACATTGATGCTCTAATTGTTATAAGAGCACCAAGTTGGTTGAATTCGTTTTTATTTTTTAAATCAGGAAATAAGTGAGTAGTGGTGCTTTTTTTTAACGCATCAATGTGTTTTTGTAGAAGAGCATCGAATGATAACATTTTATTTTTTTAACACAACCATGTGGTTTCAATTTAAAAACATTGATGCTCTAATTGTTATAAGAGCACCAAGTTGGTTGAATTCGTTTTTATTTTTTAAATCAGGAAATAAGTGCGTAGTGGTGCTTTTTTTTTTAACGCATTGATGTGTTTTTGTAAAAGAGCATCGAATGATAACATTTTTTTTTTCAGAATGTCAGAAACCGGTTCAGGGATTATTTGAACGCTTCGGTGTTGTTAATTTTTTAAACATATCAGTGTGATTTGTTTTGATAAGCTCACCAGTTTGGTTTAAAAGTTATATGAAATTTTAATTTCACATAAAATAACATATTAATATTAAATTTCCTTTAGGATGCATCCACATGAATTACACTAGTTCATAGTATACATTTTCCACTTAAAGTCGCCTTATTCTTAAAAAAGTTTGAAAATGATATTGAAATTTAGATTGTGGTTATATGGTTATCGAGATTAATTTTGGATATGCACACAAATTTTTATTTCTGATTTTTCTGAAATGCAGGGTCAAAATCTCAATAATATCAAATGGCCAATCTAAAAGTTGAAGTATTGTTATGAGAAGTCGAAGCGCAAAGTTGAGCATAAACATGACTTGAAAAGAAACGATAAAGCTAAAGGAAAATGGCCACCAAAGAGAGCAAGACCTCAAGATGCAAGTGAGAAAGATAATGTAGTTCCTTACAAGAAATTTAATACAACTGAGAAGGGACATGGAGAGCAGCAGGCTAGAGGCGGTGGTAAGGATCATCGTAAGAGGGATTGTCCACAATATCATAGTGGTGGTAGACCCCAGATATACAGTGCTCAAGAGGTGCATACAGTTGGTGATGTTGGTCATAGAATTCCTTGGATTTATGCAACTATGGACAACAGGCAAGTGGATCATCAGGCATCGATCATTGAGATGGACGGCAACTTTGTGATAAAGTTGTTTCTATTTTGATTTATCCTGGATCTAAATATAGTTATATTAGTCCTGACTTGGTGGATAAGTGTGGTTTGAGAAAAGAAGTGCATGAAAAATCTTGGTTGGTACAATTGGCTACAAGTACAAAGAAGTGAATTCACCATTGGGTAAGAACTTGTGCATTTGAGTTACATGGTATGCCTACAACATCGCATTTGAATGTATTACCATTGGGATCGTATAGTATGCTTTTGGGTATGGATTGGCTATACCTTCACAGAAACCAAAGTGGATTGCTTCGACAAGGTCATTGAGTGTGTGGATGATTGTGGGGAAAGAGGACCTTGCAGGGAAAGAAGAAGCCTACATCAGTGAGGATGGTTACTGCTATGCAGGCTAAGCGTAGTTGTAGAAAATGTTATGTGATGTTTGCAGTACACATTTCTAGTGACAAGGGTAAGGAGGTTGATGACGCTGATGTGTTGAGAAGGTACCCAATTTTGCAGTAGTTTCAGGATGTATTCCCTGAGGACATTACAGAGTTGCCACGTCACAGGGATTTAGACTCTTCTATTGAGTTGGTGCCAGGAGAAGCTCCAACATTGAAAGCACCTTACAAGATGAGCACACCTGAGTTGGTAGAGTTGAAGTTGCAACTGAAGGAAATGTTGGACAAAAGATACGTCATACCCGATGTGTCACCTTGGGGCACACCAGTGTTGTTCGTAAAGAAGAAATATGGTACTCTTAGATTGTGCATTGATTACAGGCAACTGAATAAAGTAACGATAAAAAACAAGTACCCTTTGCCAAGGAATGATTATTTTTTTTATCAGCTAAAGGGAGAAATAGTGTTCTCTAAGATTGACTTGAGATAGGGATACCTTCAGGTATGCATCAAGGAAGAGGATATCTTCAAGACTACGTTCAAGACCAGGTATGGCCATTATGAGTTTGTTGTTGTTCCATTTAGCTTAAATAATGCTCCAATTACAATCATGTATTTGATGAATAGCATGTTCGGTCCTTATTTGGACAAGTTTTTTTATTGTATTCATTGATGACATATTGGTATATTCTGAGAATGAGGAGGATCATGCCGAACATTTAGTAGCAGTGTTGAGATTGCTAAGAGAGCATCAGTTGTATTCTAAACTTAGCAAGTGCAACTTCTTTTAGACTAAGGTAGATTACTTGGGACATGTTGTCTCCAAGGAAGGCATAGCAGTAGATCCAGAAAAGATATGGGTCTTCATGGAATGAGAAGCTCCTAAGAATGTAGATGAGACGAGATCATTCATGGGATTGGAAGGTTGCTACAGGAGGTTCATCAGTAACTTCTCATGCATTTCATATCCTATCACATCATTACAGTGGAAAGGTAAGAAGTTTGAATAGATGGAAAAATGTTAAGATAGTTTTGAGCAGCTTAAGCATTTGTTGACACATGCACCAGTGCTAAAGATTGCGGATCCAGACAAGGATTTTGTAGTGTGTATAGATGCTTGCAAGAGAGGACTTGGTGGAGTTCTCATGCAAGAAGGACAGGTAGTTTTCTATGAGTCATGAAAACTGAATGAGCATGAGCAGAACTATATGACGCATGATATTGAGCTAGCAGTGATTATACATGCATTGAAGATGTGGATACATTATCTTCTGGGCAGGAGGTTTACATTGATGAGCAACCACAACAGTCTGAGGCATTTGTTTGACAAGCCGAATCTAAATTCCAGGTAAGCTAAATGGTTGGCCACCCTTAGTGAGTGTGACTTCAAGATCAGATACATCAAAGGGAAGGAGAATCAGGTTGCAGATGCTCTTAGCAGGAAGGTACAGGTAAATCATATAGCAACTATAAGCTCTTATGGAACATAGTTACAGGATAGGATCTTGCATGCAGGACAACAGGATGATAAATACATGGAGATCATGCACAGGTTACAACAGAGCACAGGTATAGGTACAAGTGCAGGAATAGGCATAGGGAATCAGGATGCATACTATTGTCTCACGGCAAATGGCTTGGTGATTTTTTGAGATAAGATCTACGTGCCAAATTGCAGTGAGTTCAAGAAGCTTATCTTGAGGGAGATTCATGTGAAATCGTATTTGGGTCATCCAGGATATCAGAAGACATTGACATCAGTTAAGAAGTTCTATTATTGGCCGAATCTAAAGAAAGAAGTGGCTGAGTTCATGGCTAGATGCTTAGATTGTCAGCAGGTAAAGGCATAGTGCAAGCATCGAGGTGGTCTACTACAACCTATAGCGATTCTGGAATGGAAATGGGAGGTCATTTCCAAGGATTTCATCACAAGTCTCCCGAGGAAAGTGAAGCAACATGATTCTATTATGTTCATGGTCGACAGGTGTAGCAAGGTAGCTCACTTTATTCTGGTAAAGACTACATATTCAATTAGTGAGGTAGCACAGGTGTTCATTAGAGAGATAGTGAGACTACAAGGTGTTCCAAAGAAGATTGTATCAGATAGGGATGAAAAGTTAACTTCCAAGTTTTGGAAGGAGCCATTTGCAATCTTTGGTATAGAGTTGGCCTTTAGCACAATTTATCATCCGCAGACAGATGGTCAAACAGAGAGGGTCAACAAGATCTTAGAGGATATCTTGAGGATGTACGTGATGCACCAACAGAGGAAATGGAAGGAGTATCTTCCATTGGTAGAGTTTGCATACAACAATTGTTATCAAGAGTCTTTGAGGATGAGTCCTTTCGAGGCATTGTATGGGCAGAGTTGTAACACTCCCATCAGCTGGAGTGATCCAGTGAACAAGGTACTTATTGGACTGGACAAGCTGATTGACATGGAACATGAGATCCAGGATATAAATAAGAATCTCAAGGCAGCACAGGATAGACAGAAGAGTTATGAAGATCATCACAGGGCATATTAAATTTCACTACCTCCAATAGTGAAATTCCATGATGTTTTCATATTTCATTGCTTAAGAAGTATATATAGGATGTTGATCATGTTATTGATTGGTCTATATTGCAAGTGGAGCAAGAAGGAGAGTTCTAGCTGGAGCCTCAGTGCATATTGTAGCAGAAACATCTCATGCTCAGGAACAGAGCCATAGAGCAAGCTAAAGTGCAGTGGAAGAACTTTGGGCCTAAAGAAGCTACATGGGAGACGGTGGATCAGATGCAGGTATACCCTTCATTGTTTGTCAGTTAAGGCAAAGCAGTTTTGGTTGATGTTGGTTTATGTTTAGCATAAGTTTTTCTCATGTTTTGATATTTGTATATGTATATGTATATCGATATAAATACCTCCATGAGCTAAGTTATAAAGCTCCAATAAGCGGTATGGTTGTCATGTTATTATGGTTGTTATATTGTCATGTTGTCATGATGTTTTGCTTTGAAGCAGGTTCTTCATTGTAAATACTGCAACGAGCTAAGTTATAAAGATCCATAGGTAGTATTTTTTCTTTTCATCGGTTTTGTTGAGGTCTTGGTGTGGTTTAACATCGAGGACGACATTCCCTAAGGGGGATGGTGCTGTAACAACCCTGGTGAAAATTTCATGTAATAAAAGTTAATAAAGGCAAAATAAGACCACGGGTAAGGGAAATGTATTCCAAGCTAAATGTTGGGCAAATATATCCTAGAAGACATCACTAGATGTGTGTTTTGGCTAAGGAAAATTGGCAAAGGCTAAGGCAAAGGAATTAAAAGGCAAAAAGGAATTTTTGGCACATTTATTTATGAAAAAAAGGAAATTAGGAGAAAAGGAAGGTAAAAGCTCACATGTTGCATGTGAGGAGGAAATTGAAGGAAAATAATGGAAAATGAAGAAATTAGAGGCCTCATGCATAAAAAGGCTTCTGAGGATCAGTTCATGGCTTTTTATCAAGTTCAAGTTTGGATCTCTCTCATTATTCTCTCTCTCTCTCTCACTCTCTTAGTCAATTAAATTTTTCTTGGAGCACTCAATTTTGGAGCAAAGGAAAGGAAAGGAAAAGCAAGCAATGAACCAGGAAAGGAAAGCAGGATCAAGCAACTTCACTAGGAATACTTGCAGGTAACCTTTTGCATGTGTGATTTCCTAGCTGATTTGGACATACATGATTTTGCATGTCAGTGTATGATTCTCTTGTTGTCGATGGCATGGTATTGTCGAGTTATGATAGTGGTTTTCAGCCTAGCCTAGCCCTTTTTCAGATGCCATGGTATGTTGGGATGTTTATTTCAGTTTTGGAACTTTGGAATTGCCGAATGGATTTTAGAATTTGGGGCGGAGGTGGTCTCAAGGTTCATTCCCAAAGGGAGCAGTCTCAGTTTAGGGCCTAGTGATCTGGGTTTGGATTGTGGTAAATCTTGAGAGACAAGAAGACGAAAAATTCCTCAAGGATAGTGATGGATTCTGGATGGCATTCCAAGTTCTGTTTGGTTGTGATCAGAGCACCGGTTTTGGTGTGATCATGGTTTGGTGAGGGTGGAGGTGGTTTAACATCTGGATTCCCTTGGTTGTTCTTGGATTGGTTGTTATATGAGATCCCACATTCATGCTTGGAATATGGCACGGGGGTGACTGGCTGAAAGAGAGATTTGGTTCAACCATGTCTATGGTCGGGTGGTATGTGGAAGTCTTGAACCTGGTCGAATTTTCCTATGATTAATAAAAGCTAAGTTCTCTTACTTTTGCACTAATTTATATGTGGATTTAATGGTTTTCATATCTCTTATATTTATATGGTTTTATGTTGGTTATAAGCGTGGTTGAATGACTAGTTCATGTCATGGTTATTTCATATATTTACTTGTAATTGTTAAATGGATGGATGCAAGACCTAATTGATGATTTAGTAGATCAATGCAGAAGGAGGTGATCCTTCTAATGAGGTTTCATAAGTTGTTTCATTCATTTATACTCTGTCTTGTATCTTAGACTTGTAGGTTGCATTGATGCCAAGTGTTTGACAAAATGTTAGTCCTGATTGGGGATGCTCAGGCCTAGTCCTGAGGGTTATTTTTTATTAATCAGCATTGTTATCATGTTTTTAATGATTTCTGAAAGTTACAACAAGTTCTTGGCAGAGCCCTGGATTCTGGGCTAGAAAAGTGACTTAAATCTCGGGCTCGCTGGCATAGAATTGGCAATTCTGGACAACAGTCACTGGCAAGTGAGCCTGTGAGAGAAAATTTGAGTTGTTGGTCAGTCCCTTGCCCATAGCATGAGAGCGACTAAGGGCTAAGAGTTGCAGAATAGCAGTGGGACCTAGGGACAGGCTGTATGAGTGGATGACTTGTGTCCTAAGGGATTTGTTGATGATGTTGGATGAATGTATGTGATGTTCCATCGATTCCTTTTCCTTAAGGTGACATAGGAGGTTGAATCTGACTGTAGTGGCATCTCTTCTCATGTTTACCCCAGTTTGTAGGGTCACTTTGGGTAGACCTGGTAGGGGGTGTTACAAGGTACATTTTCTCCCATATATGTGGTCATATGGACATCATTTTCGCTCGGGGGATGTCGATGATGGATGCATGAAACAAGAATGTAGAGTGGAAGTCAAGTTCGAACAATCTAGTCATGCTAGCCATCGTGATCAAAACCTAATACAGAGGACAATAGGTTACGTTGGAAAGATACAAGAGATCATTCAAGTGGACTTCTCTTTGTTCCAATGTGTTATTGTTAGGCGCAAGTGGTGGGACACCTTTTATTGGAATAATGTGAATGAAGATCGCGATAGTGGGTTGATTTCTATCAACTCTAGAAAGAAGTGGCATGAAGCTAGGGAGCCTTATGTTTTCCCAAAACATTGCAACCATGTGCTTTTTTACCTAGATGTGTTGGATAGGGATTGGTGGTTCATATTAAGACACAACCCTAAATCAAAACATATTTTTGAGAAAAATAGTGATATCATGCTAAGCGAGGATGATATCAGGGTGATAGTAATGGAAAGTGATATGTACTTGTTTTATTTCATCATTTATACTATTGTTGTATGTTTTTGTTGTAATTATTTCTCTAATTATAATGTTTTTTATTCGTTTTGTTGGCATTTTATAATATGATTTCTAAGATTCACAAAAAAAAATTATGAAATGAAACATGTATTTATTAATATGGAAACATAACTTTCAATTAAAAAACAAAAAAAATTCATCAGTGCGCCCAAAGCATAGTCATGCACCGGATTCGATGCGCTTTAAAACACAACTACACCGAAATCGGTGCACAAATACCTTTGATGCACTGTTGTTAGTTCACAAATTTAAATTTTCGTAGCGGTGCGTCACAATTATGCATCGGTGCACACGTATAACATTTTAGCACCGATATAGAAAGTTCACGTTATCGAACACACCGAGCTATAACTATGTTTAAATATTATTTGTGCAGTGTTGGACACCTAATCTGCCAAGGGTTAAGATGTGGGAGCTGAATGGTCAAAGGAGTCCAAGAGACATTGGAATATGAATCCAACAGTCACAAGAATGTATTATAAATGTACATTAATGTTAATAGAAATTGCAATTCAATGCTTATCTATCACATCCAGTGTTCTCCATGGTTATGCTTGACATGGTCTCAAAGCGTCAGGTCTATAGGTCCCTAATTTAAGCTTCTCCTTAAATAGTGTTGGCATTTGTTGCATACAGTTCTGAAAATCAGTTCAAAAACGCTCCCTACCATCTCTGTCTATCATTCCTTCCTACCTTGTTCAAATTAGAACCATTAATTTTATGGTGTAGTGATTTCAGGCATTTCTCTGTATTTGTGTAGAGTTGTCCCTTTATTAGCTACTTCCTTGCCTGGTCTCTAGTCGATAGTAATATCAGTTTTCTGACTCTCACTTTGTGAGTTGGGTGCGTTCTACCCATCTGTGTGCAGTCTACCTAGACCTGCCTCTATTCAAGTGTGCGTTCACACCTGTACCATAACATTTTTATGAATTCTCTCCAACGTTGCACTGCATACCTAATGCTTACCTCTCCCTTTATGCATCCTTGCTTGGTATATCAATTGAGAAAAAAGAAAGAATCGAGAACATAAATTATTGCAACAGTGTTTTTTACATAACCTGAGAACGTAAGTGCCTTGAGACGTGAGAGTGTGATCGTGAGAACTAGAAAACACCATCGCAACCCCACAGAGCTAATATATAGTTGTGATCATCACTGCAAAGTGGTTCGTAGGAAATTATGTAGGACGGGTCTCAAGCAGTGAAACCAGCGAATGAATTGCCTTCTGATGAGGCAGGAGAAGTAACTGCTCCTGTGACGCCTTTGAACGAAGATAATAATTTGAAAGAAGCAGTTACAAAGAAATCTCTGAAAGTTGCTACTGGGAATTTTCCTACCGAGCTTGTTGCAATGTGGAAGTTATTCTAAGGCAAAGCTTAAAGATTTAGAGAAACATATGGTGCATTGAAATTTTATAGGGCCAAGTTGGTATCGTGGAAATCTTCAAAAGCATTTTCCAAATCGGAAGACGGAAGGAAGGATAGTTCACAAGACAAAGGACGGTATTTTGAACTTAATGATATTTGTTGTGGGTGCTGGTGAAATTTGGTTTGAATTTTCAACCTGTGCTATTCGTCATTCAATTTCTGGCACAACCATGAGCGTGGATCCTGCATTAATATATTTTTTGTTCAATTAATATATCTCTTGTTGAGCTCATATCTCCTGTGTGTTCATATGTGTGTGTGTGTGTGCGCGTATTGTATGCTAGTGATTGAAGTGTTAAAACAAAAAAATGCGTTGGTCGTTGCATTGAAAAAGTCGTTGGATGATAGCATAAAATAGTTGGCCAAAGTCTTTGGTTTTGAAAAACGCATAGCTTAAAATATTCTGTCTTCTTTTGGCACACCTGGTGGGACATTCCAGCCAGTGAGATAAGGATGCGAACATGTTGAATATTTTCCCCTGTCTGCTACATTTCAATGAAATGCAATACGGTCTGTTGAGGATCGCTCTACGTGCGACAAATATAACACCCACGATGGCTCTCTATTCTCGGTTCATGTATGGATTGTGTATTGAAATGGACACAAGGTGTTTTTTGTTATAGAATGTAATTTTACAAAAAAAAACAACCGAGCCACATTGAAGGTGATGTAGTTTGTATCAATCAAGGATGAAGTTTTGCCTACTGTGAGTCAGGGAGATGAAGGTGAACTCATGTATATGAGAGAAACTTAAACGAATCATTGGGTCTTTTGATTTAGATTCCTTTCATATGATCAATCCTGATGGGAGCATAATTATCGAGCTTTTCGAAGGGTTGGAGCTCAGGGAAGGACATGATTTTCATTGCTCTTTACGTTTATTCTTGGTATCCACATTGTCCATATAATATGGTTCCCCTTCCTCCTCGTAGGTTTGTAGGAGAAGAAGATATTTGTCTGCTCTAGGAAGTGTAGATACATTTAACAGGTGAAGGTGACTTAACCCTTAAAGGATAACGTGACCTGTCTCTCACAAGTGATTTCCTAGGAGAAGATTTCCAAGGTGAATCAGACAAACATCCTGCCAGGACAATCCCATGTTTGATCTTTATGAGGGGAGGAAGCAACCCCTCTTCCTTCAAACAAGTTCACTATTGTAACATGTGAGACTGATATCAAATTTGAAAGAGGTTGAGAGTGTCTATTTGACTCGGGGTTTCTCTTCATTTCAATCTTCCTAGGTAAGTATTTCATAGGAGCATTCCCTCGATCCGCTTGCAGATGGAGACTTCATAGATGGTGATGTTCTCTTTCCAAAGCTAGAAGTATCTTGGTCAATGGTGATGTTGACTCATTCAAAGTTCAAAAATTTCCAGTGATAAAGAGTTGATGTCCATTAGTTATTAAAAGCGCCTTTTTTTTCCCTCTCATTTCCTCGATCCGCCAGATATGAGGCAAGTGCTGTGAAATTCACCATCAACTACTTGCATTTCTTATCTCTTCACCACTTTAACACTATAAAATTTGGTGATTTCCACCTAGATTCTCTCTAATAAGGTAGGGAATTTTTTATAAGTTGGGGTTTGCAGACCATTTTGGCAGATTCGTTGGGTTGCCTTTTCTTAGCGCGGGGAAGAGAGTTTTGATTCGTACAGGTAATAGAAGATGATTAATTCTCTTATTGCTGGGGTATTTTCAGCAGAAATTGAAACACTTTAATTTCAAGTTTGATTTTTTTTGAAAAAATGACTCAAATTTATGAAGTATTAATGTTATTGAAAACTTTGATACAATCTACTATTGATGACACCATCTGAATCAACAAAGACTCTCTCTCATAAACTTAGACTTGTCTGCAAAATGTTCATGACAAAATTTATTTTTTGCTGCTTGAATCTTTGCCACAGCAAGAGGATCTACAACAACATATTCATGATTAAGAACTTGTTTTTATTTCAAATAATCCCATTTTTTAGTCCAAATTTGAATGTAATCAACAACCAAAAATTGTTCAGATCACTAAGCCCAATACAAGAGCAGATTTGAATAAAGAAGCATAAATTTAGCATACACTTCCCAAGCCAATCATCAAACCTTGGGAAGAGCTTGTCAACAACAAACACACAACAAGCCTTGGATATGATAAGGAGGCACCCTTTCATATTCCAAACCATTCCAAGCCCATTCAATTTCAAAGTGTTGGATTCCTTCATGACAGTGTATCTTCAGTTGTTATAGATTTTGCTCCTCTTTCACAACAACAACAACATAATATTATATGCCAACATTGTGACCGAGCTTGCCATATGAAAGATCAATTTTTTGATCTTCATTCATTTGAGCACTGTCATAAAACCAATCATTGTTCACACAGATGCTTCAAAAACAAACCTCCTACAAGAACGAAGATTCATCTTGGATGGATCACTTCTTGGCAATGGGTTTCAATAGCCAAGAAGATATTTCAATCATATGTTAGAATATCTTCTAGAATATTAAAAGGTATTTCAGTTGAGTTTTCTCCATCTTCTCACCTTATATTTGATTGGGGGGAAATGATGGTCATATACAAGCTTCAAATCCACATCAAGTGAGTCTGAACCACAACCTTCCATACCAGATTCAGAGTTGTAGACAGAGACAAAGATGCCCTTGAGCATGCCTTCGATTGGTGGTCAACCTTAAACCATCTATGTAGGGTTGAGACCTCCCTCTTCAGGTTGAGATTCTCCCTCTTCAAAGAATTGGGGACACTTCCTCTAGTATAAGACTTCATCTTCTTTCTAGTTCTGGAAGAGTTCCAAGAATTTCATTAAGCATTCCAGAGTTGGTGGTCATCCTTTAACCACCGTAGATTGTAGACCTCCCTTTTCCAGGTTGAAGATCTCCCTCTCCAAAGCATTAGGGACACTTCCTCCAGCAGAATATTTCAGCTTCTTGCCAGACTTAGAAGAGTTCCCGGAATTGCACTACGCGTTCCAGTGTTGGTGGTCATCCTTAAACCACCACCTTATGCCAACATTTTAGAGAGATCATTCAGCCTAGTGTTGCCATGAATTTTTGCACATTTTGTATTACAGCTCTCTTCTTGGACTCATACATACCCTTTTGGATTGGGGGGGCGGAGATGACACCTAATCCACCAAATGTTAAGGTGTGGGAGATGAATGGTCAAAGGAGTCTAAGAGACATTGGAAGATGAATCCAATAGTCATAAGAATGTATTATAAATGTACATCAAGGTTAATAGAAAATGCAATCCAATTCTTATCTATTACACCCAGTCTTCGCCATGGTTATGTCTAACATGCGATGTGTTTGATAAATATTATCGCACTGGTGTGAGCGGAACATATCAAGCACACTGAATTTGTGATGGTGATTAAGAGGCATTTGTTTGACTTTCAAATAGACTTGGCGATGCATTTTTGTTTCCTATTTAGATTATGTGAAATAAATATCTATTTTTATGTATTTATAGCTAAATTATTTAAAGTAGACATGTCTTTATCATTGTGAACATGATGTAATATTAACTAGGAGAAATGTGAAAAACGTGAATTTTAGTGACGAACTCATGATAAGTGTGTGCAAAAAATAATACTTTTTGAGTTGTTCATTAAGAAATAATCAAATATATTACTTGTCAAATGTTTAAATCTAATATATTATTATTTTTGTA
The DNA here is from genome assembly GCA_000404065.3 of Pinus taeda. Taxonomy (NCBI): domain Eukaryota; kingdom Viridiplantae; phylum Streptophyta; class Pinopsida; order Pinales; family Pinaceae; genus Pinus; species Pinus taeda. The sequence continues at coordinate 55,564 of APFE031694606.1, read as the reverse complement.
TTATTCAGCTCATATTTATTATTAAAAAGAGTTCAATTTAGACTAGAAAATAAAGAACCAAAATAGCATCAAAATGTTACATCTTTATTACTAGAAAAAAATTCACTTGCCTCTTTAAGGGAGAACTTCCAATAGAGCAAATCCCCAACTACAAGTAACTTCACATGAAGCCTTATGTTGCATTTCTTTATTCTGATCTTTAGAGAGGGAAAATTCTAATTTAATTGGTAAGAATTGCTATAAATATTAAATTAAATTACTTTAAAATCTCATAAATTTAGTAATAAATTAAATTTTATAAAAATATAATTTTTTAAGTTTTATTAAATCTAAATTAGCGCTCTACAACTCATTATGGGGGAGATGTTGTCACGTAATGTTACAAGTTAGGTCCCTATACTACTAGTCTAACCCCTTATTGTTATTAGTACAACCCCCTTATTATATTGTTGTGCCCATGTAGTCCCCATATTGTTATTATTGTGCCCTTACATTATTAGTGTTATGTCGGCTCTGATTATATTATGACCCCTTAGACTCCTATATATAGAAAGGAGGTCTTGTCATTTGTATCATCCAAGAATTATTCATTTGTGTAATGTAAAGGAGGTTTCCCCCTCGAAGAAGCTTATTTCTAAGCCATTCATCTATCTTTTCTATCTTTTTGTGAGTTGGTTTCATAACATTTGGTATCACAGCTGTGGATTCTAGGGTTTCGCTTCTCCAAACAGGTCATCGTGGCATTTTCGCTATAACTTTTTTGCTACAAAGTTTCAAAAGCTAAAAAAAAAAACCCATTTGAGAAGAAATGGGTCTGAACAGTGCGTTCAAATTTGAGATCTTGTCTCGCTATATTTTCGGAGATATGATCTGAGGAAGTTAGGGTTTTTGCAAGCTCTACAATTTCATCTCAAATAGGTCATCGTGAATGTTTCGCTATAATATTTGTTCTACGAAGGTTCAGACTCTGAAATTAAAACCCATTTTAACCAAAATCTTGATGAAGCTCGGGTCCAAATTTCAGATCTTGTATCGCTATATTTTCGGAGATATAATCTGAGACATTTAGGGTTTATGTAGGCTCCCGAATTACATCCTAAACAGGTGACCTTGGGAAAATCGTCATAACTTTCTCTATGAGCATCAAATTGAAATTTCGTAAGATGTTGTGGAAAGAGGATGAACTATAGTTTTTTATATATCGGTTTTAGGTCCTAAGATTGAAATAGTGACATGAGGCACTTCGTACAATTTCGATCTATTGAACCAGTCTATAATCGGGTTATCGTGGGAGATTTGACATAACACTTCCTTATAGAATCCAATTTTGATCAGAATTTCGGGGTTAGAAAGAGGACTTAGAGGGCTACTATAGGACGAAATTTCAGAACTTGGAGATCTGAAATTACAGAGTTACATTCGTTTCAAGATCGAGCTCCTAAAATTAAGAAAAGGCAATATGAGGAAGTTTGATGGCAAGGATCCGATAAATTGGATACTACAAATGGAGCAATATTTTGATTTACATGAGGTGCAATTGTTACCAAAGGTAAGTATTGCATCTTCATATTTAGAACCGTATCACATTTTATGGTATAAAGGGTTGTGTTCTCGTAGAGCACTTGTCACTTGGTCAATTTTCACTGAAGAAATGATAACACATTATGAAAATACAAAGAGTAACACCTTCTTTAGTCAATTGATAAATCTCAAACAGAAGGGTTTAATGGCAGAGCACATTGAGGATTTCAAAAAATTGAATATAAGGGTAAATGACATTCCAGAGAAGAAAATGATTGATGTCTTCATAGGGACTTTAAAGGATAATATTCAACATGAGGTTCGTCTTTGGGAACCTGATTCATTGGAGAAGGCATTCAAGTTGACAAGAAAAATTGAAAGAAAAATTATGGAAATGAGGAATCCCAACACTCACAATATAATTATGGAAGTGTTTTTTCTCCTAGCCTTCCACAACCTACAAGGTTTACACTGCAACAATTGGAAGAAAAAATAGAGAAAAGGCTTTGTTACAATTGTGATAGAAAATACACGAAAGGTCATAAGTGTGTCGAGAATAAATTATTTTACATAGATTATGAAGAGGAGGAAGAAAAGGATCAAGAAACATCAAAAGAAGAGGATATACACCAGGAACCAACCCCAGAGAAAGAAGGAATGAATCCGACCATATCTTGTAAAGAATTGGAAATAATTACCACCCTTCGAACTCTCAAGATAGAAGGACATATCAGGAAGAAAAAGGTTCAAGAAGTGAAAGATCACATCGAGAAAGAAGAAATGAATCCTAGCATATCTTGTAATGCATTGGCCGGAATTACCACTCCTCAAACTATCAAGATAGAAGGACATATCAAGAAGAAAAATGTTCAAGAAGTGAAATATCACATCGAGCATCAAGAAATGAATCCGACCATATCTTGTAATGCATTGGAAGAAATTACAACTCAAACTCTCAAGATAGAAGGACATATCAAGAAGAAAAAGGTTCAAGCAATGAAAGATCAAATCAAGCATCAACAACAAATTCTCCAACTTTTAAAGGATAACGACACTTTGGTGCAAAATCGAATGAAACAAGAGGCGGATCAACATCGCAGTCAAAGAAGTTTCGATGTAGGCAATTGGGTATTTTTACGGCTACATCTCAAGCAAGATATTGATGAGAAGGAAATGTTGGCAATACTACATGCACTTAAGAAATGGCGACCTTACCTAATGGGAAGACACTTCAAGGTAAAACTGGATCATGATAGTTTGAAATACCTTTTAGAACAAATATTATCCTTAGAAGAAAAGAAAAAATGGGTCACAAATATGTTGGGTTATGATTTTGAAAGCATCTACAAAAACAAGAAGCCAAATGTTGTCGCAGATGCACTCTCAAGAAGGGATGAGGATGTGGAAGCATTGTTTTGTGTTATTTTTATTATCCAACCAGATTGTATAAACGAAGCAAGGGATGAATGGAAGAAGGATGAAGAAGTGTCTCCACTCATTCAAAAGTTGCAAAAGATCCCAGTTCAAACAACATTTCCAGAACTTGACGAGGAAGGAAAAATCATATTGGAACCTGGAGCAGTCACAGAAACAAGAACCCAACAACTACAAAATCAATCAATTTCAGAGTATCTCATCAAGTGGAAGAACTTACTCGCTGAAGATTCCACATGGGAGGACAAGAATTTTATACAGAAGCATCAAGAACTACTCAAACGTTGAGGACAACACTTTTTGAAGGAGAGGGGCATGTTAGGTCCCTATACTACTAGTGTAACCCCTTATCGTTATTTTTTTCTCTGCAAATACTAACTTCTATTAACTGAAAGGCAAAATATTTTTACATATGAGCGAGGCGTTACAACACTCGACAAACCAGAACTGCCCCATTACAAACATAAGCTGGGGGAAACAGTTACAGAGTGCAAGAGACCAGAAGGCATACATAGAGAGAGACATGCGTCGCCGATAAGGAAAACTGAGCCAACATAGAGACACAAAAAACATTGCAACCCAACATATACAGAGTCATCAAATTCCCATATGGGAGCCAAAAAACAGTAGGACAATTGCATAGAAACCTGACCATAAGTCTGAGACCGGAGCCGAAACAAAAAGAGACAGTCCCAGGAGGCGTTACTTCTCTTTTGCTGGGTCATTGTCCTTCTTCTCATCCCGAGCAGTGTCGCCATCCTTAAAACCTTCATTACCGCTTAAATTGCTGTCAGGGATAGTTATGGCATGTTCCGCTTTGCCATGAGTTTTATCCTCAGCTGCAGGTCCTGTGTCGTCCAGAGGAGGAAGATTTTTGAGAAAAGCCTCCTGTTCATCTTTCTCTTTTTCCCAATTTTCCTTGCTGTCATTGTCCGAGGAATTCTCACTGCCAGGAGAGGGATCAGGGGCGATGCAGGTCAAGGGGGAGACAAGGTTTTCCTCTTCCGAGAGCATAAGGGTGATGTGGGCAGTTACCAGGGGCCTGTGCAAGTTACTTTGAAACTTGAAGTGCGTTGTTTGAAAAGCACCATTTGGCCTAGGTTTCCGACCAGAGCTAACAAAAGGCCCAGCTTCATGGGCGGGGGAGGGATTGAATGGTTCCGTCGCTGTTTCCATGGAAAGACCAACTGGAGGATGCAGACGGTTGTCATGACGCCCCCCAGAACGATGCCTTTTGCCAGAACGAACCATGATAACAGAACGAAGGTAGGCCTCTAAAGGGTTATGGACAGGATGACCACCAGGACGGGGACGGGTGAAGCAAGAAGGATGCCCAACAAAGCTATCGACCAACACCACAGTGTGACTGAGCATGTAGACAACCACGAAGATAACAGACATATACAGAGTGCAGAAATTCAGAACAGGGGAGAAATTACCCTTGAGAGAGATGGCTTTGAGCCTGCGGCAATGCCCCGAATTTACACCATCACCCACAGCTCCCGTAAACCTGGTTCTAATGCCGCGTAGCAGAGGACAAAGTTGGGTGAGAGAACCATGGATCGACATGATTATAACAGGAGGCATGTTTCATCAATCAACGCAGGACTTAAATGCAAATCCCCTTCCCAATCTCGCATTAATATCCATTCCCCGCTCGCATGAGTTTATGTCCCGGGAGGCCACGCTGCTCTGCAGCTGGCAGTACTGGGTATTAACTACCTGCATGGAGATCTGCGGTACCACATATGCCACCCGGATCTGGGAAACTCCTTATCGTTATTAGTACAACCCCCTTATTATATTGTTGTGCCCATGTAGTCCCCATATTGTTATTATTGTGCCCCATAGAAGCCCACTATTGTTATTAGTGTGCCCTTAGATTATTATTGTTCTGTCGGCTCTAATTATATTATGATCACTTAGACTCCTATATATAGAAAGGAGGTCTTGTCATTTGTATCATCCAAGAATTGTTCATTTGTGTAATGTAAAGGAGGTTTCCCCCTCGAAGAAGTTTATTTCTAAGGCGTTCATCTATCTTTTCTATCTTTTTGTGAGCTAGTTTCATAACATTACATTTAATTACAATACTTCAATTTACATCATAATCTTATATAACTTTATATAGGGATATAAACTAAGGGAAAGTAAAAAAATAATAATTTAGCTTTTATTATGAGGAAGAAATGTAATGAGTAAAAACATATAATTTACTTTTTACTACAAGGAAGAAATGTAATTTTCACATGACAGGAAATAGTATTATTGATATTACATTATGTATAATCCATTCTATGTTCCATTTACATGTGATATTTAAAATATAAATATATTGATAACAAAAATATTTCACTAATAAGTAAAATATTTCAATGTCCATATTAAATAACAAAATTTTATAGATATTTTATATAGAGAAAAGTAAAGTAATTTAAATTGGAAATTTTCTTATATTTTCACTTTAGTGAGAAGGATTGAGAGAATTCTTATTCCATTAATAGTTGCTTTCTAATTCAATGTACGAGGGATATTTGTAAATTTTTCAATGTTTAATGTGGATTTGATATGTAATATTTTAGAAATATTAATAATAAAAATAATTAAATATATACATACAGGAAAAATTATGAGGGGGCATATTTTAACATTTTAATGTGGAGAACGTTAATTATAAATAAAATATTTCAATGTCAACTACATAGATATTATACCATCCTAGATCTATATTAACCTTAGATCTACCAAAAACTTAGAGGGATCATATCGATTTTCACTCTAAAATATGTTTTCATGTCAAGATCAGATTTGATTCCTCTCGACGCTTGGTAGATCCATAGTTAAGATGGATCTAGGTTGCGGGCTATAAAAAATTGTGACTCAAGTTTTTTAAATTTAACAATAGGTTGAAATTTACAAACCAATATTGAATTAGTTAAATTGTATTTTTGAAGAATTTATTATCAGTACTATTTTATATTAAAAATTGAATGAGTTACACATTTTCGTCTTATTAAGAACTAACTAAATTATTTTTTCCTCGTCACGATTGAAATATTTTACTAACTAAGTTAGATTGAATATCAATGAACTATCTAAGTAATATAAAAATATTTATCGTAATTTTACAATCTTAATTTCAACCATACTAAACTTTGTAATTTATAAAAATATCTTTGAATTTTTTCTTAAGTCATTATGCATGCAATTTCATATATGAAAGTTTGATATAAGTTCACCAATACATAATCTATCATAAATATTATTTCATAAAAATAAACATCATGATGATAACCATCTAACAATCATAAACATCATCTAAGATACACATTCAAATTGACTACCATTATCTAATTATATACACCTATAGCACATACAAATGTCATTAGCTAGCACAAAAATCTAATAATCTAAGAGAGCATCATCATCGTGATCACATCAAACAAAACACAAACATTGTAATCTAACATCATCACCACACACATCCTCAAATTTATATAAATATCATGTCAAATAATTGATATCACATACACATCTATCCATAAGCACATTAAATGAACATATCTAAAATGACCTAACAATATACACATCAAAACCAACATATAAATTAAGTACATAAACATAACAAAAAAAATGCAGCATATATATAAACAAGTCCAATAACTACATCAAGTCAAATAAGTGCAATCAAATATCTGATAAAACAGACATAGTGTCGGGTTGGTCTATGGTACAGGACGATGGATGGTCAACCATTATTTGATCAACGTTTGTTGAACTCAACTGGGGTGGAGCAGGAGGTGGCTAGTCTGCATGAGTAGAAGACGATGAATGGTCAACTACGTTTTCCCCCTCAACGTGGTTTGTTGAACTCTAAGGTGGAGGAGGAGGTGGTTGGAATGATTTAGGTGGATATTGGTGGCCATTCGCCAATTCCACTTGGACCGCCACCATTATTTCTTTCAGTTTTTCAGTTTCCTTAATTGTAGCACAATTTACTATTTTTAGCAATTTTTCAGGTCCTGAACTTCTAGAGCCGTTTCAAGGCCCTAAATGATGTTTTTTAGGAAAACTGGGAGCAACATGGGCCCATTGTTCAATGATGCTCACCCAGATGTTGTAGTTCTCAAATAGATATTTCTAACGTAGTATTGTGCATGTCAAACAGAGATCGTATGCCAAAGTTACGACCCTAGGAAGTTGATGTACTGATTTACCAAAACGGGGCCCATAGTTTGGCGCTTCATCTCCTAGGGTTAGGTTTTTGGATGTTTAGTGTTTTACATTATTTCTCAACAATAAATAGGCCTTCGAGCCTCATTGTAAGATAGTTCAGAGGCATGTAGTTGCCACATCTCTTCTCAGAGGTAAGCTACCATCGCCTGAGCTAGTTTATTTCCATTTATGTTTGTAAGCATATTTCAGTATTTTACATCAATGAAATGAAGTACTATTTATGTTTCATCTCTATATTTATGGTCATATCTATAATTGGTTGTGTTCTTGTTTAAATTCGGATCAGTGGTATCAGAGCGGTCTGCTCTTTCTCTATTTTTCTTTACATGTCCCCAATGAGGTTGGGATATAGGGAGTTAGGGCTTGAACTGGTCGAACCTTTGCAAGACCAGCCTCACAAATCCCGATGGCCTCCCATGGCGGATGAAAAGAAAGATGAGGGGGCAGGAGATCTTATCAAAATCTTGCTCGAAGAGGCCCTCGAGCAACAAAGGAACGCGATGATGGATAAATTTGCCCAAATCCTTCAGCGGCTACGCAAGGGCAACACATCTACTTCCAGCAGCTACTCTGGAAGCGTCAAACCCTTTAAGGTACAAGTTAACTTTGATATTCCCACATTTGAGGGTCAGATAGATGCAGACGTTGCAGATAAATGGTTAAATCTGCAAGAAGGATATTTTTCTGTTCATGATTTTTTCGGCCGGGAAAAGATTACTTTCGCTCTTCTCAAAGCGGCCCCCCACATCAAGGATTGGTGGGAAACCTACTGTGAGTAGAACGATGAAAGTACGGCCTCACTATTTTCAGCCGCACCCACTTGGAATTCATTATGGAATGCCATCAAGGAGTAGTACTACCCTGTCAGAAGCTATGAGGACAAATACATGAAGTGGACCACGTTGCGATAGGGAAGGGCCCAAGACGTGTTGGAGTTTACCAATATTTTCCATACCCTTCGCACAAAGTTGGGTATCAAGGATTTTAAGTTGCATTTGGTACTCAAATACTGCGGTTGCCTAAACAGGTACATCCATGACGAGATGGAGTTCCTGGACATCTCCTTGCTCGGCACGGTGTACCGATACACTGTCAATATCAAGCAGAATTTTAAACAGAAGAAGCGATATTTTGGATCTGCAAATCTGAAGCAAGGAAAAAGATCCCCCAAACTGCTAAACAAAGGACAAAGCCAAGGCGGGGTGGCCCAGGACAACCCGCCAAAGCCGCAAGCAAAGAACAACACTGCGAAGCCAAAGAAGGACACAGGAAACTAGTGTGATTTCCATAAGAACTCCACTCACAACACAAGTGAGTGTCGGGCCAAGCAGTCACTAGTGGCTAAGCTAAAGTCTTCGGAATCAGATGCATGTTCTGAATCTGAGTCAAAACCTGATAAGGGGAATGATAAAGGGAAGAAGATTATCGATGCGGAGCCCAATGCCACCATTGCAACCACGAAGATCCAAAAGGAGCAACTTGAGGATCCATAGGAGGAGAAGCACCTCTTCCACTCCCAAATGTGAGTAAAGGGTTCCCTGCTACAGTTCATTGTCGACATTGGGAGCCAAAATAACCTCATTTCGGCAGAGGTCGTGAAGCGGTTGGGCTTACCGACCACAGCACATCCACAACCATACACCATCGGCTGGCTTCACTAAAGATGGGCTCTTCGTGTGAGCCAGTAGTGCCACCTTCCATACAACATCAAGCCCTTCACAGATGAGGTCTTATGTGACGTTGTCCCCTTGATGTTTGTGAAGTATTATTAGGTCAACCATACTTATGGAAGCGACATGTTGTGTACGAGTCAAGGCCTTGTGTTGTTATTGTTACTTTGGGAAATAAGTTGTACAAGATACCAAAGGTAGCACCGCTTACTACCATCTCTTTGGTTACTTCAAAACAATGTAGTAAGATCATTTCCAAAACTAGTAAAAAAATTTTCCTGATGATACGCCCTTAGGGAAAGAAGAAGACAGTGGCCACGACCTCCAAACAAGGCCCCTCTGCATGACAACAATAGATGAACAAGGTCATGAAGGAGTACAAGGACATATTCACCTCCCTCGCAGGGGTGCCTCTGCACTGCCAGGTCAAGCGCTCCATCGATCTGACCTTAGGTGCACCACTGCCCAATCGACCAATCTATCGGCACTCCATTATGGAGAATGATGAAATCAATAGTCAGATTCAGGAACTGCTGCAGAAAGGCCACATCCAACCGATTTCATCGCCCTATGGGAGCCTGATTGTGTTGGTACAGAAGAAGGATGGGACTTGGAGACTCTGTATTGACTATCGAGCACTGAACAAGATCACCGTCTAGAATAGGTACCCGATCCCACGAATTGATGACCTTCTGGACCAACTAAAGGGGGGAAAATATTTTAGCAAGATTGACTTGAAGTCAAGATATCACTAGGTACCAATTGAACCCTCTGATGTGTGGAAGACTGCCTTCAAAGCGAAGGAGGGCCTTTTCGAATGGTTGGTTATGCCTTTTAGGTTGACGAATACTCCTGCAACCTTCATGAGGTTGATGGATGACATCTTACAGCCATTCATCGACTCATTTGTAGTGGTATACTTGGATGACATCCTATTCTTCAGCGAGAGTTGGGAAGAGCACCTCCATCACATCCGACAGGTTCTCCAAACACTATGACAACACAACCTATGTGCCAATTTGGAGAAATGAACTTTTGGCATGATCCAAGTTCAGTACCTGGGATACATATTGATGAATGGGGGGTGCATGTGGATCCAGCCTGTTAGTGTCGGTATTGAAATCCCTCCATCAGTGATAAAAAAATCTCTTTGCATTTGCATTAGTAGGTGTCTCATCAGTGTCAAATTTTGCATCCCGTTAGGCATGCCATAAACCTGATGGAGGAGCTGGTCTTTGTGCCCCTCTTGGCTTTGCTGGATCAGGTCATATCAGTTATTACAGTTTTTCAAGCTTGTCTTAATGCGTCTTATTGTCAAATTCCTAGGTCTAGGGTTTTGGTCATTTGTCTCTGCAAGGTCAGGTCTCTGAAAATCCATGAGTACTCAGCAAGCCAGAGGGAGGTCAGTTAACATGGTTCTTCGATATTTTTATCTTGTATAGTCAATTTTTACCTTGGATTTAAAAACTCTGTTTTTAAAGCCCAAGGTTATTTTCTCAGTTTTGTAAATAAATGATGAAATTTCAAAGTTTTCAAAAAGACAAACTGCAACCCTGGTCCCCTTGCCAAGGTCCTTCAGATGATCTACCTGCAAAAAGAATCAAGTTAGAGCACTCAAAAAGTCAAATTCAGGATAAAGGAAACCAAAATCAGTATTTTTAAAAAAAGTGTCAAAAGGAAACCTTATAAAGTGGGTTTATGGATGAAATTTTTTCAAATGAAGTTTATAAAAGAATATGTGCCCTCTTTTCACTCTCATTGTGCATTTGAAAGCTTGCAAGAAGAGAGTTTGAGAGAGTGATAGGCGAAAGGAGCAGAATTGCAGCGATTTCGGGCAGCAGAGCAGTGCGAGACCTTTTGAGAGGCCTGCGCGACCTTCTGGGTGGTGCGAGACCTTTTCAGCGCCCCTCCACAGTGCAAACATATAACTGGCGCGACCTTCTGGGAAGTGCGAGACCTTTTGAGCGGACTGCGAGACCTTTTGAGCTGTCTTGCGGCAGACTTCAAAACGATTGCCCAATCTTCCTCCAAGTCATCGAATTTGTTCGAGAGGTTGAGGTACAGAGGAGCTCACCTCTTTGACCAATTTGCAGAGGTGGATTTTACAAGGCAAGAATGAAAATGTTCCAAAGAAGGTGGTCTGAGGCTCTTAGGCGGAAGAAAAGGACCAATCCACTCCGTGTCTTGGCAGAGGCATCCCTCAAAAATCATGGCACTCACTAGCATCAGCTACAGCACAAATCCCAAAAATTTATGAAAATTTTGGGTAATTTTGGAATTTTTTGGAAATTTACAGGTTTTGGCTTCTCAAAGGGTCTCGCCCCCGGCGAGACCTTTTGTCATCGTAGCTCCGTTTGGCAAAAACTTAGAATTTTTGGATTTGGCATGAAAAGTTAAACTTTCTCATCCATTAGTAAGAAATTTCATCGAGTTCTAGGCCTCCAAAAGGTCAAAATGCATGCAAAATTTGACTTTTTGCCCCTTTTTTGAGTTGCAGAAACCAGTTTTGGGAGAATTAAGTTTTGACAGGGCAAATGACCTCGAAATACAAAAATTCCAGTTGAGTTGGAAAGTAGACTCGCCGACCTTTCCAACGAGCTATCCTGCACCCAATTCTGATAACGGGAACGCCTCCAAACAGAGCTGCAAAAGTGTGAGACCCTTTGAGAAAAGGTGTGCGACCTTTTGAGGAAATGTTGCCAGATTTGACCAGTTCAGCCCAAAAATTCCAGTTTTGACCTTTTTCGACTTTTTTAGGTTAATGGTGATCTTAATGGATGTAATTGTGACACTTTTTGGATACTTTTACTCTTTTTTAACTCTTCTAGAAGATTCATTCGTGTAAAGGGTAAAAATTGAATGCATGAACTGATTTCCAAGTTTATAGAGGCAAGTTGTTTTGACTGCCTATTTTGTAGTGCTTAGTTTAGAAGTTGTTCAAACTGCTCCTAG
>APFE031694606.1:0-43731 GCA_000404065.3 Pinus taeda | reverse complement strand
ACATTTTTGGAATTTTCATGCAAAAATACACTTGCCTATGGATGGGTTTCAGATTTTATGAAGATTTGGGCTTCCAAAAGCTCAAAATACATCCAAATTTTGACTTTCTGCCCCTTTTTTGAGTTGCAGAAAGCTGCCTTGGGGGAAATGACTTTTGAGGCGTCAAATCAACTCCAAATTCAGAAATTCCAGTGGGGTTGGAAAGTAGACTCATAGACCTTTCCAATGAGCTATCTTGCACCTGATTTGGACACCGGGAAGGCCCTCAAACAAAGCTGTCAATGCGCGCGACCAGTCAAAGTGAGGGGCGCGACCACTCAGGGAAATTTCACTGTTTTGACCAGTTCGGCCAGCAAAACACTGTTTTTTACTTTGGTTGACTTTTGAGGCATGTAAATGATGGATTTTTGTGTAATTTTCATGGCACTTAGATACTTTTACTCTCCTTGAACACTTTAGAAGCTTCTTTGATGTAAATGGTAAATATTTAATGCATTGATAGGTTTCCTAAGTTTTAGAGGCAAGTTGTTGTGCTGGCCTATTATCTAGTGATTAATTTAGAATTAGTTGCAACAACTCCTAGGAAGCTGACCTTGACCCCTAGAGGTGGGGAAGGAGTTGGATCTCCTATATTATGCCTTCTCTTACTCATTTTCATGGTTGGACTCTAAAGGGAGAAGCTCTATTGTATTTTTACTTGTATCTCTGCAATTTGAGGAAAAGGAAGACCAGGGTTTTGCAGACATCATTGGGATTCTTGTGGATTATTGTGTTGATGGTGTGTTTCCTACTTGTCATTGTAAGTGTGTTATGTGTTCCATCTCTTATTCTATTGCTGCTAATTAAACAAATGAAGTGATAAAGTTTGAATTCATGCATGTCATGCTCAGCTTTCAAATTTGTTTAATGTTTATGTTTTCCACTGTCTAAAGAGGATTCAAAGTCATTGTTTGCCCTCTTTAGCTTCTCCTCTTTCCTCCTTGATCATCCATCTCAGCTAAAAGCATCAGCACAAACTCCTACCTTGCCCCAAAGACCCACCTGCAAAAACTGAGCTCAATCCCCGCACCCTGAATTGCACTCCCTCCAATTGCCACCAAAAACCCCAAAAACTTTAAATCAACCCTCCTTATCAGTTTACTAGCCTAATATCAGTGTTTCTAATTGGTCAACTCATCCTATTGAAAAATCCACCAAGTTTGACCGGAGAGAGCCTTCTCCTGCCTCGTAGGGCTAGCTACGAGGCTGAATGGTTTGATGTAGCCTTGAGATTTGTCTATCTCAACTTAGGTGAAATTTCAAGAGCTAACACAACCAATATCCAAGTCATTCAGAATTGGCCAACTCCAACCACTCTTACAGAGCTCCACAGCTTTCTGGGGCTTGCCAATTTCTACCACAGGTTCGTGTTGGGACTCTCTCATATCACTTGGCCTTTGAGTCAAGTCACCAAGGGAGGAGCGAAAGCAAAATTATTTTGGTATGAACCTCAATAGAAGGCATTCACAGAGTTGAAACATCACCTCTACTCAGCACCAGTGCTCGCATTACCAGACTCGCAACAGCCATTTGAGGTTGAGACAGATGCCTCTGACTATGCTATTGGGGCAGTCCTTCCTCAACACGGGAATCTGGTGGCATATCATAGTAAGACACTTTTAGACACAGTCCGGAAATATCCCTCTTATGACAAAGATATGTATTCCATTGTGCAGGCCTGCCAACAATGGAAGCATTACATTCCGGGGAAGGAAACAGTCATCCACACAGACCACCAACCCCTGCAGTTCATATAGATGCAAGGGAAGTTGCAGAATGATCGCCATCAGAAGTGGTCCACATACCTGCAACAGTTCCATTTGAATATCAAGTATAAGAAGGGTAGCGATAATAATGTTGGAAATTGCCTCAGTCGACCATCGATCATGGCGTTAACCACCATGCTCAACTCTTGTGGACACAAGACTTAAGATTGGCCACTTCTCTACAAAAGCGACCTAGAATTCGACCACACATACCAGACACTCTTAGAGGGTCAGCATGTTCCAGATTTTCACCTCCAGGATGCCTTGTTATGCCACCTGGGTCACCTTTATGTTCCTTGAAGCGAGCGTGCCAAGATGATTATGGAAGTACACTACAGTTGGGCTACTGGGAATATCAGGGTCGAGGAAATGGTGGCAGTACTCCAGAAGTATTTCTATTGGCCGAATCTTTGACAGGATGTCAGGAGGTACATCAGATCCTGCACTGCCTGTGCCATTGCCAAACCGACCATCAAGAAGCAAGGCCTCTATACTACGCTGCCCACCCCTAGTCAACCTTTGGAATCCATCTCCATGGATTACATGTCAAGACTTCCTTCTACTAAGCATGGAAATGACTGTGTTTTTGTGGTTGTCGATAGGTTCGCGAAGATTGACCATTATGGCGGCCTACAAGAAGAATTTCACAGCAGAAGCCATTGCTAAACTCTTCTTTGAACGAGTGTTGGTATACTTTTGGATCCCATAGTCTATCATCTAAGATCGGGACAGCGGGTTCCTCGGTACATTTTGGTCCAATCTCTAGTCGATGCTGGACAACAAACTCACTAAGTCCATAGCCTTCCATCCCCAAACTGATGGCCAGACAAAGGTTGTCAACATGATGATCATACACATTATGCGCATGTACAACTCAAAGCATCCATGCACATGGGATGACAGCCTCCCCTATGTTCAGCACAACTATAACCAAATTCTCCACAGCTCGACTAGCCACAGGCCTTTTCAGGTGGGCTTGGGATTCTAGCCACTATGTCCCATTGATGTGGCCATGCCATTTGCAGCTACTCAGGTAGATTTGGCTCATGCCCACTCCAAAACAGATAAAGCAAATAGCTTCATTGAGCACATCCAACATATCCGCCAGCAGGTCCATGACATTCTGTAGAAATCAAATGCTATGTACAAGCAGGGACATGATCAACCTCGAGAGCCACACAAGTTTCAGGTGGGCGATAAAGTTTGGTTGCATTTGCAAAAGAAACGCCTTACCGAAGCCTATCGGAAACACAGACCACTTCGATATGGTCCTTAAACCATTACCAAGGTTGTGGGAGATAATGAATTTGAGCTTAGCATTCCCCTGTTCCTTGGCCTGCACCCAGTGTTCAATGTGGACCACCTTCGGCCATACTTCCCACCATTACTAGACACATCCAACATTGCAAAACAGCTCACACCAACAGAGTTAAATCCAGATTGCATGGAACAAGCTGCAATTGATCGTATCATGGACACGTAGATCAAGTACACTCGCCAACAGAAGCTCCAACTGAATCGAGTTGTCAAAGCAGGCCAACTCCTTCACCAGGGCAAGTGGCTCACCAGGGACCAAGTTCAGCAGAAGTTTCCTCATCTCATGGAGGAACTCAATGCAATAGGGACCATTGCTTCCTAAGGGGAGAGGAATGATCTAGGTGGATATTGGTGGCCACCCACCAATTCCACTTGGACCCCCACCATTGTTTCTTTCATTTTTTCAGTTTCCTTAATTGTAGCACAGTTTACTATTTTTAGCAGTTTTTTCAGGTCCTGAACTTCCGGAGCCATTTTGAGGCCCTAAACGATGATTTTTGGGAAAATTGTGAGAAACATGGGCCGACAAACCAACTTTTCTTGACCAAAAGTTGTAGTCCTCAGATAGTTCTTTCTAACGAGGTATTGTGTGTGTCAAACAGAGATCGTATGCCAAAGTTACAACCCCGGGAAGTTGATGTACCAATTTACCCAAACATGGCCCATAGTTTGGCGCTTCATCTCCCAGGGTTAGGTTTTTGGATGTTTAGGGTTTTCCATTATTTCTCAACAATAAATACGCCTTCGAGCCTCATTGTAAGATAGTTCAGAGGCATGTAGCTACCACATCTCTTCTTAGAGATAAGCTACAGTCGCCCGAGCTAGTTTATTTCCATTTTTGTTTGTAAGCATATTTCAGTATTTTACATCAATGAAATGAAGTATTATTTCTGTTGCATCTATGTATTTATGGTCATATATGTGATTTGTTGTGTTCCTATTTAAATCCAGATCAATGGTATCAAAGCGGTCTGCTATTTCTATGTTTTTCTTTGCATGTCCCTAACAAGGTCGGGATATAAGGAGTTAGGGCTTGAACTGGTCGAACCTTTGCAAGACCGGCCTCGAAAATCCCGACGGCCTCCCATGGAAGATGAAAATAAAGACGAGGGGGCAGGAGATCCTATCAAAATCTTGCTCGAAGAGGCCCTCGAGCGACAAAGGAACGCGATGATGGACAACTTTGCCCAGATCCTTCAGCGGCTACCCAGGGGCAACACATCTACTTCCAACAACTACTCTGGAATCGCCACACCCTTTAAGGTACAAGTTAACTTTGATATTCCCATGTTTGAGGGTTATATAGATGCAGATGTTGTAGATAAATGGTTAAATATGCTAGAAGGGTGTTTTTCTGTTCATGATTTTTCCGGCCAGGAAAATATTACTTTCATTCTTCTCAAAGCCGCCCCCACGTCAAGCACTGGTGGGAAACCTACTGCGAGCAGAAGGATGAAAGTATGACCTCACTGTTTTCAGCCGCACCCACTTGGAATTCATTCTGGAATGCCATCAAGGAGCAATACTACCCTGTCAAAAGCTATGAGGACAAATACATAAAGTGGACCACGCTGTGGCAGGGAAGGGACCAAGACGTGCCGAAGTTTACCAATATTTCCAATACTCTTCGCAAAAAGTTGGGTATCAAGGATTTTGTGCTGCATTTAGTACTCAAATATCGCGGCTATCTACACAGGTACATCTAGGACGAGATGGAGTTCCTGGACATCTCCTCGCTCGGCACGGCGTACCAATACGTTGTCAAGATTGAGCAGAAGTCTAAACAAAAGAAGAGAGACTTTGAATCTACGAATCCGAAGAAAGGGAAAGGGGCCCCTAAATCGCTGAACAAAGGTTAAATCCAAGGCGGGGTGGCCCAAGAAAACTCACCAAAGTCACAAGCAAAGAACAACACTACGAAGCCGAAGAAGGACATGGGAAAGTGGTGTGAGTTCCATAAGAGCTCCACCCACAACACAAGTGAGTGTTGGGCTAAGCAGTCACTGGTGGCCAAGCTAAATTCATCAGAATCAGATGCATGTTTCGACTCTGAGTCAGAACCCGATAAGGGGAATGACAAAGGGAAGAAGATTATCAATGCGAAGCCCAACACCACCGTTGCCACCATGAAGATCCAGAAGGAGGAGCCGAAGGATCAAGACGAGGAGGAGCACCTCTTCCACTCCCAGATGTGGGTAAAGGGTTCCCTGCTACAATTCATTGTCGACAGCAGGATCCAAAAGAACCTCATTTCGGCAGAGGTCATGAAGCGGCTGGGCTTACCGACCACAACATTTCTACAACCGTACACCATTGGGTAGCTTCACCAAGGACGAGATCTTCGCGTGAGTGAGCAATGTCACCTTCCATACAACAACAAGCCCTTCACAGATGAGGTATTGTGTGATGTTTCTCCCCTTGATGTTTGTGATGTATTATTAGTTCAACCATACTTATGGAAGCGACATGTTGTGTATGAGTCAAGGCCTCGTGTTGTTATTGTTACTTTGGGAAATAAGTTGTACATGATACCAAAGGTGGCACTGCCTACTGCCATCTCTTTGGTTACTGCAAAACAATGCAATAAGATCATTTCCAAAACCGGGAAATTTGTTTTCTTGATGATACGCCCTCAGGGAAAGAAGAAGACAATTGCCATGACCTCTGGACAGGACCCCTCTGCATGACAACAATAGATGAACAAGGTCATGGAGGAGTACAAGGACATCTTCACCTCCCCCGCAGTGGTGCCTCTACACTGCCAGGTCAGGCGCTCCATCGATCTAACCCCAGGTGCACCACTGCCCAATGGACCAATCTATCGGCGCTCCGTTCTGTAGAATGACGAAATCAAGAGGCAGATTCAGGAACTGTTGTAGAAAGGTCACAACCGACCGAGTTCATCACCCTATGGGAACCCGATCGTGTTGGTACAAAAGAAGGATGGGACTTGGAGACTCTGTATTGACTATCGGGCGCTAAACAAGATCACTATCTAGAATAGGTATCTGATTCCACAAATTGATGACTTTCTAGACCAACTAAAGGGGGGAAAATATTTCAGCAATATCGACTTGAAGTCAGGATATCACCAGGTACCAATCGAACCCTCTGATGTGTGGAAGACTACCTTCAAAGCCAAGGAGGGCCTTTTTGAATGGTTGGTTATGCCTTTCTGGTTGATGAATGCTCCTGCAACCTTCATGAGGTTGATGGATGACATCTTGCAGCCATTCACCGACTCATTTGCAGTGGTATACTTGGATGACATCCTGATCTTCAACTAGAGTTGGGAAGAGCACCTCCATCACATCCAACAGGTTCTACAAACACTGCGGAAAAACAAGCTATGTGCTAATTTGGAGAAATGCACTTGGCATGACCCAAGTTCAGTATCTAGGATACATTATTGATGAACGGGGGGTGCATGTGGATCTAGCTAAGATCCAAGTCATTCGAGATTGGCCAGCTCCAACCACTCTGACAGAGCTCCGCAGCTTTCTGGGGCTTGCCAATTTCTACCGCAGGTTCGTGTTGGGATTCTCTCATATCACTTGGCCCTTGAGTCAAGTCACCAAGGGAGGAGCAAAAGAAAAATTCTTTTGATTTGAATCTCAACAGAGGGCATTCATAGAGTTGAAACATTGCCTCTATTCGGCACCAGTGCTTGCATTACCAAACTTGCAACAACCATTTGAGGTTGAGATATATGCCTCTTACTATGCTATTGGGTCAATTCTTACTCAACACGGGAATCCAATGGCATATCACAGTAAGACACTATCAGACACAGTTCGGAAGTATCCCACTTATGACAAAGAGATGTATTCCATTGTGCACGCCTGCCGACAATGGAAGCATTACATTTTGGGGAAGGAAACAATCATCCACATAGACCACTGGCCCCTACAGTTCATACAGATGCAAGGGAATTTTCAGAATGATTGCCATCAGAAGTGGTCCACATACCTGCAACAGTTACATTTTAATATCAAGTATAAGAAGGGTAGCACCAATAATGTTCAGATTACCTCAGTCGAACACCGATCATGGCGTTAACCACCGTGTTCAACTCTTATGGCCATGAGACTTCTTATTGGCCACTTCTATACAAACACAACCCAGAATTCGACCACACATACCAGACACTCTCGGAGGGTTAGCATGTTCTATATTTTCACCTCCAGGATACCATGTTATGCCAATTAGGTCACCTTTATGTTGCTTCAAGCGAGCGTGCCAAGATGATTTGGGAAGCACACTACAGTCAGGCTGTTGGGCATTTTAAGGTCGAGGAAACGGTGGCAGTACTGCAAAATTATTTCTATTGGTTGAATCTTCGGCAGGATGTCGGGAGGTACATCAGACCCTGCACTGCTTGCACCATTGCTAAACTGACCATCAGGAATCAAGGCCTCTATACTATGCTACCTACCCCTAGTCGACCTTGGGAATCCATCTCCATGGATTACATGTCAAGCCTTCCTTCTACTAAGCATCGAAACGACTGTGTTTTTGTGGTCGTCGACAGGTTCTCGAAGATGGCCATTATGGCGGCTTGCAAGAAGAATGTCACAGCATAAGCCCTTACTAAACTCTTCTATGAACGAGTGTGGGTATACTTTGGGATCCCATAATATATCATCTCAAATCGGGACAGCAGGTTCCTCAATACATTTTGGTCCAGTCTCTTGTCGATGCTAGACACTAAACTCACTAAGTCCACAACCTTCCATCCCCAAACTGATGTCCAGACGGAGGTTGTCAATAGGATGATCGTACACATTCTGCACATGTACAACTCAAAGCATCCACGCACATGGGATGAGAGCCTCCCCTATGTTCAGCACAGCTATAACCAAAATCTCCACAACTCGACTAGCCACAACCCTTTTCAGGTGGGCTTGGGATTCCAACCATTATGTCCCATTACTGTGGCCATGCCATTTGCAACTACTCAGGCAGATTCGACTCATGTCCAGTCCAAAACAGATAACGCAAACAGATTCATTGAGCACATCCAACATATCCTCCAGTAGGTCCACGACATTCTGGAGAAATCAAATGCCAAGTACAACCAGCGACATGATCAACATCGGGTGCCACACAAGTTTCAGGTGGGCGACAAAGTCTGGTTGCATTTGCAAAAGAAATGCCTTACCAGAGCCTATCGGAAACTCAAACCACTCTAATATGGTACTTACACCATTACCAAGGTTGTGGGAGACAATGAATTTGAGCTCAACATTCTCCCATTCCTTGGCCTACACCCAATGTTCAAGGTGGACCACCTTCAGGCATACTTTCCACCATTACTAAACACATTCGACATTGCAGAACAACTCACACCAACAGAGTTAAATCCAGATTGCATGGAACAAGCTGCAACTGATCATATCATGGACACGCAGATTAAGCACACTCACCAACAGAAGCTCCAACTGTATCGAGTTGTCAAAGCAGGCCAACTCCTTCACCAGGGCAAGTGGCTCACCAGGGACCAAGTTCAACATAAGTTTCCTCATCTCATGGAGGAACTCAACGTGATTAGGACCATTGCTTCCTAACAGGGGAGGAATGATCTAGGTGGATATTGGTGGCCACCCACCAATTCCACTTGGACCCCCACCATTGTTTCTTTCAGTTTTTCAGTTTCCTTAATTGTAGCACAATTTACTATTTTTAGCAGTTTTTTCGGGTCCTGAACTTCCGCAGCCATTTTGAGGCCCTAAACGACATTTTTTGGGAAAACTGGGAGAAACATGGGTCCATCGTCTAATTTTTTTTGCCCAAAAGTTGTATTCCTCAGATAGATATTTCTAACAAGGTATTGTGCGCATCAAACGAAGATCGTATGCCAAAGTTACGACCCCAGGAAGTTGATGTACCAATTTACCCAAACGAGGCCCATAGTTTGGCGCTTCATCTCCTAGGGTTATGTTTTTGGATGTTTGGGGTTTTCCATTGTTTCTCAACAATAAATAGGCCTTCTAGCCTCATTATAATACAATTCAAAGGCATTTAGCCGCCACATCTCTTCTCAAAGATAAGCTACCATCGCTTGAGCTAGTTTATTTCCATTTATGTTTGTAAGCATATTTCAGTGTTTTACATCAATGAAATGAAGTATTATTTCTGTTGCATCTTTGTATTTATGGTCATATCTATAATATGTTGTGTTCCTGTTAAATTCAAATCATATAATTTGTCAAGAGAAACATTAGGCACATCCTCTAGCTCTGGCATCTCGTCATTAAGTGACTTAGGAGGTGTACTACCAAATGGATCACTAACACCATGACGACCATGATCTGATGGGATGGTACTACTAGAAGCATCATGATTTCCACCCTCATCATCATGATCATGATCATCACCTTGATCATCATCATCACCACCCTCATATCATGTATCTATTGTTGCATAATGTTGGATTGCATCCCTCATCACTCTTAGTACCCTACTAACTCTAATGATATGTCGCATAAGATACATCATCTTCCGCGAACAGTCCCCGTAAGACCCATGAAATTAGGATTCGTGGTGATATCTTGAGCCCTCGTAGGGCAGACTACCGCATCAAACAAAACACTAGCCAATCTGTCGCAGTAGTCCATCTAAACTTGCAGACGATCCCTATAGCCTCAGACAGCCACAACCCCCTGAGGATGTGCCTCACCCTCTTGGGGGAGGAGGCATGTCCACATTGAATGTGCCTCATCCTCCGGTGGGGGAGGAGGCATGTCCACATTGAATATGTCAATGTCTACAAAATATATAGTACAAAAAAATAATTAGATAATATCATTAAACAATTTCATAAAACAAGTTAAAAAACGTGTTAGAACAAATTTTATTCCAATTCATTAAAATAAGAAAATGAAACTAGATTAATTTAAAGAAAACACTAATATTACCTCTATCATTTGGAGGCTCAAACACTATGAATAATATGTTTGGACACCCTCTCCAATCAATCCAAGTGTTCAAAAATGCCAACGTGACAAATGCATGGTCATCCTCACTTCCTAGTAGTGCCAGTGCCTTGGGAGAGTCCTGGCCAGAAACTTTGGCAAGCCCCTCTTGGGCATCATCTGCCCCCACATGCACATCCAAACCTCAGTGGTCAGCCTAGGAGGGTGACGGTAAAATGTAGGCCTCATATCTGGAAACCTCTCAAAATATAAACAAAAAAGCTCAGAAGCAAAAGGGAAGGTCTCCCTCCCATGTCTCAATGCACGAAATCTATCTACAGCCATGCAAAATAGCCTCAAAAAAATGGCAGACCATCTGATGCAACATGGAAACAGAACCAAAGAATCAACATAATACAAAAGAGGGAAACTAATGTGCTACCCATCACTACTAGAGTGTGTAATGGTCATGATTAATAAGGAGAGGCACATAACCTCCTCTGTAGCAAAATAAGAAATATTTAGTTGTCCACAAAAGACTTGGAAATCTGATGGACAAATCGCATGAGGCCCAACATATCTCTTAGTGTATGCAAGTTGACTCTCATTTGCAACACCATGGGGGACATGAAGGAACTAGGGAAAATCCTCCCCTCTCCTGGATAGGCAAGTGATAAAGTATATGTCCTCCTCAGTGGGCCTATACCATGTTATAGAACCGACACAGAAATCCTGCCCTTGGTCACTCCATCGACAGATCAGATGTGACAATAAAATGAAGTGCTCCTTTAGGGATTTATCCTCCTCATAGTAATTGAGGAGGCCTACATTCATCAAGATCGATCAGGTCCCTACAGTAATAGGGCGAGGTTATAAATCCCTCTCCCTCTCTCTGGCCTGCCATGTTCAAACCATATTGTATGGGTTCACCTACTTCTCCTACTCCTGCTGCTACATCCTCTGCCGAAATCTTTGCTACATGATTGACATATAAAATACATCAGCCTCATATATATATATATATATATATATATATATATATAATATATATATATATATATTATATATAAATGAAACATGTATTTATAAATATGGAAACATAACTTTCAATTAAAAAAAACATCGTTGCGCACCAAAACACAGTCATGCATTGGCGTCGGTGCACTTTCAACTATAACTATACCGCTATTGGTGCGCACATAAATACAACACATCGTTGTTGGTTCACAAATGGTGCACACGTATTACATTTTCACACAGGTATGGAACGTTTAGGCTATCGAACGCACCGAACTACAACTATATTTTTAAATATTATTTTTGTGGTGTGTTTGGTAAATATAAATGCACCAGGTGTGATGCACCAACGTACAATATGTCGTATCTTTCTCAATGTGTTTTCATTTACAAAATGCACCACAGCAACTATGGTGTGTTATGTTCATGCACCGACATGCAGTGCACCCTGTAAATTTACAGGGCGCACCACGCCCAGTGTGAGCCCAACATATCAAGCACATCGCGCAGTGGTTTTTTTTTCAAAAATAGTGGAAAATTAACCTAATTTGCAATTATAATACGCTAAAAACTTACATTACAAAGAAACATAGATATTACCTCGACATTTGGTTGTCGGGGAGGCATTGTGGACACGTAATGGAGAGAAACAAATTTTAACACCATTTGAAAAAATTGCAAACTCAAATAGCGAGCACAGTATAGAAATATGGTGAGCAAGAGAAGCACCGAAGTCAGGGAAGTTGCATGTGGCAAGAGTGACACCAGTGCTTCAAAGTTCTCCTGCCCTATAGACGGTAAAAGTGCAAATTACGGCGGAGAGGGTTTTTTTATTTAACCCTCCTTCGATGCACTTAACTAACCTCATCGAGGCGGGATATATCCAAAAGCACCTCTTTTTTTCATTAAAAAATATCACAGTGCGTTTAGTGAGATGCATCGAGACATTTCTATACATTTACTGCACCAATGTTATGGTTTTACTATAGCACCTCTCTATTTTTAGAAATTTAAAAATGCCAAGTGATGATCTTTAGAAGAAGCTTCAGGGTGTTTTAGTACATTTAGTGCATCGGAGTGTCGTTGGAAAATAACCCCATATTTTTCTGAAATTTAAAACTACAATGGTGCCCCTTAGTAGTATGCACTAGGTCGTTTTTCTACATGAAGGGAACTGACGCTATCTATTGTTAATGCACTGGTGCGTTGTGTTATTTAACCCACCGTGTTTATTTTTATTTTTATAAAAATAAATTTTCCATGATGCACCATGTTATATGAAGTGGTTGGTGCTTGTATGTTTAGTAAAGCACCGATGTATTTGTAGGATTTATACGCACTGTCTAAAAAAACATCCGTTCACCCACCTCCACTACAAACGGTTTTTTGGGCTAATTTATAGGGGCTTCCGCAAAAACTTCCACTAGAAGGTTTTTTCCTTGTAGTGAAGGATACTTTCAACATCATCAACAACCAAGTTTCTAGCCCAGACATCTTGTATAGTATCCACATAGCTACGATGCCCCCTTCTGTGACCAAATTTCATTCTCTTTTGGAAAAACATATCTGATTAATAAATTTGTCCTTAGTAAGAGATACCTACCCTTCCATTTTAACATATGGTGTCTTCATTATTCATCAATGTCATCTTTGAAAGCTCCGCATCAATTTCAGATTTGTCATAAGCCTTACTACTTCTCTCAATATCTTTAAAATATCCTTTATAAGATTTGGAAAACATTTTCCCTTTGTCTCCTCCTTTCGTGAATGTTTAATTTTGGGAAACCCATCAGTTTGAAAACTTCCCTCAACCAAATAGTGTTGTCACATCTTCATCAGCTTACCACATTTTGTTAGAGCCTTGAATGACCGAGACAACCTTTCGAAGTTTGGAGGTGCCAGGTGGTGACAAAGTTTCGATGATCACACTGGTAAGTGTTGGTCGCAAATGGGAAAGGAAAGTCATATTTATATATTTGAGAGCATGTCACATGTACTTTTAATTAAGCAGGTCACTTTTCCCTTTAATTAAGCAGGTCACATTACCAATTAGCAACGACTTGCAACTTCAAGAAGAATAGGTATGGCCAAGTCACAAGCTTGTGTAGGCAATTTGATTAATCGCAATATGTGCCCCCAACACTAATTGCATTTGGAAATAGGGGTTGTTAGGGGCCAAGAATGTGACCTATGATCCCATACCAACCGTTATCATGATATCATTAGAGGTTACGATCTATTGCTGATTTCTCAAATGAAATGTGACCAACGAATAAAATCTACAATTCTATTGCAAATCATGGTTCAAGATTGTAGTTGTGGTTGCATTTATGGGTGTGATGACCATGGGTTTTGTATGCAAGGAAGGTGTGAGTTTTCATATATGTTGGCTAAAGGAGTCATGCCATAAAGGGGTAAACCACAAAGCATACTTTTCAACACACAAACTCATGCATATATGCAATTAGAGCCTCAGTGTTGGCCGGATAAATCGTTCTTGCGAACAAGACCGATCTCCCTAGTATTTAATGATATCTAGAAACAAAGAGCACAAGCAAATATACCTTTATCTAAACATGTTTCAATTCATTAATGAATACTAAGAGGTGTAACGGACCCTACCTCGGTCCAACGCTTGTTTGAGGCAGTTTTATCCCAACAGCTTCAAGCAGTTCTCTTTTAATAACCTGCATACACAAACAAGCACACATCAAAGCATACCTGCATATAACAAAACATGTTCATTATGAAGATCAAGGAGCTCATAAAATAAACCATTAGAGATAGTTCATTGAGAAAAACAAACTTGATTGTATTAACTTTATGAATAAAAGAACCTTACAACCTTTGCCTTGATGTTGCACAAGTTCTTTCCAGGGTCCAGCAGGAGTCTCCTCTACTTTAACAAGCCTCACTCACTTCCCAAATGACATGAAAGGTATGTGATCTCTCCTCTCACAAGCTCAAAAAGGAAGCCCAGTTTTCAGCAGCATTTACCCTCAAGAATCTTCAGCTTTCAACCCTCTCTACAACCAGCCCAATGTATGAATTTATAGTGCAAATGGAGGAAGTTGCAGGTCCACAATTGAAGGGATAAGTTCCTCCTTCAATGGGATAAGCACCTCATATCATGGAGTTAGCTCCCTTAGTTATGGAATGGATGAACCAAGGTGGAGCGGACTTGCCAGCGTAACATTCCTTCTAGAAGTGTCTAGAACTGACCCAAGATGAGTTTTTAGGAATGAAGTCACGCCTTTTTAACTTTTATAGGGGTTCGCACCCATTACTCAATAGACAGAGCGGTTAGGTTCGCAGGAAACATCACCATTGGATGTGGCACCGCAGGCAATGCTAGGAGAAAGTGCGAAACCAGGATTTGAGATATTTTTAAGGTCTTTCTCCCATTTTCAAGGCTTGACATGAAGAGCTGAGGTTTAAGACTTGCAAAGGAGGTATGTATGAGTTTTGATGGACTCACACAAACTGTAGAAAGTTATGGTGACAATTTTTTGTGTAACAGATTGCCCCCTAAAGTGCAAAGTATGTAATAGATGAGGATGGTTTTTGATCATCTAAGAAGAGTGAAGGACTTTATCATTTCAAGGATCTTCCTGTGGATACCCTGGTCGAACCTGTAAAAACATTCAACGCAAAATATATACATGTGAAAATATCATCGCTGAGGTAGGCATTCCCATACTCGGATCAAAACTGACTAAGGACTATCTAAAACTGCTCTAATACAGGAATGATTCTGTATTACATCACAAGTAGGAACACATGGACACAGTATGGGCGCAACCATCTGTTTATGAATAGTCCACTATATAATGATAACAAAATTCCTCGCAGCCTGGATGGTGGAAACTAGATCCAGGGTCTTCATTTCTACTTCCCGAACTAGTACGATTCTACCCATGTGAATGAATGTGTCGAAGTTGAACATGGGAGAAACCACTTGATTACCAGTCAATGATGTAAACTGTTAACAAGTGTGAGAGGAACCACGAGTAATGTCAATGGCCCTCAAAGTACTCAGTACAATCCATGAAATGTGAATGGATGAGTCGATGTCGAACATGTCACGGAATCCATTGATCGAAGGTCAATGATACAACCTGTCGTCAAAGGTGAGAAACCTGCCATTGAGGCATGCAGATTCCAAGGTACTGACGATTTCTAGATCATCTTTCTAGATAATGAGTTGGAGTCGATAGAAAGCGATCTGTCATAGGCAATTCCATAACATGAAATCATAAGTCAAGTCTGAAGAAATATGTTTAGCAAGAACTAACTCAAGGATGGTCAATGATGGATGACAAAAATTTTGCAGGTGAATGGTTTATTTGCACAGACCTCTTGAACACATAACGACACAGTAGATGGCTTGGTGACAGCTGACCCAAAGTTAATACTCGGAAACCAGCTGAAGACTTTCAATGTGGCTTGATTAACTGTTAGGTAAAGGATTTCCCAACCCAGGTGGATAAAAGTGTCGTGTTCAAGAGTGATGTAAAGTTTTTTCAAACACAAAGTACGACAAACAGGTTCATTTTTCTCTCTTTTCCCCCACCATTTCTGGCAAGTACCTCTTTATTTTTGACAAGCTTGAGGAGGATAACATTTGCTTGGTTATAAGCTCATCCTTCGGATGAGTCCAACTTAGTTTAGATTCGAACCCTAAGAAGGAGTGGTCCATTCCTGTTTGTAATTGAACAGGTCCTTTACTATGAAATTTTAACGAGTCCAGTATAGGAGAAACTCGGCGTTTTTACGTTTTAGGGAGTCAGAAGAAAAACTTAAGAAAACTTCATGGTTGTCCTTGTTCGTAAGTTTGTGTCTCCCAAGCCCAAAAAAGTATAAAATAATACTTGAGAGAACCGCTCGGTCATTATGACCAAGGAGCACTTTTCATGATTAGTGTCTTCAATCTGAAAAAGTAAAAAAGTGATCGAAAACACGTCGTTTTATTACCAATATCGAACTTGAAACGACAAAAGTCCGACAATCTTTCATGTTTATACGGTCGGAAAAGAGCTTTAAAAGGACCGTCTTTTTAATTCCGCTTTAACGAGTTCAAAAAGCAAAACTTGGCAATCTTTTCATATTTTACGAGTCAAAAAAGAGCTTAAAGAGGACTCCTATGTGTTTTTTGTTGAAAATGACCAATTTCACCTGAATACCCAATATTCTACACAAAAACTGCAAACATTACTCATATCTGTTTAAAAATAATAAAAATGCACCAAAAAATGACCTTTTCAAAGTAATAAATAAATAAATTTAAATTTATTTATTCAAAAAACCTTATAAAAAGGGCTTTTACAAGTTCATTTTTACCGTTTGCCTTTGGAGTAAAAGTAAGAGCTTTTGGTAAAAAACTTCCTGTGGAGATTGTGCAAAATTCAACCGTTGAAATCGAGAACCGTCTTCTCCAGGTAATCCACAATGTCCTTGACTTGTATTTCATCCATTTGAAATTTTGTTTTAGGGTTTATAAATCATTTTTTAGAGGAAAATTAGGGCAAAAAATCGCCCGCGGGAGTTGCGCAGGGGCGCCATGTGGCCCCTGCTCACCCTGAATTTTCTGTGCACATAGAAAAGTTGGGGTGTCGCACCTAGCCTTAAGGAGAAGTGCGCACCTACGCACTGTCTCTAAAGGGATGGGTGCAAACCCCGCGGAATGCGGATTTTGAACCCTAGTTTCTCCATTTTTG
Source organism: Pinus taeda (assembly GCA_000404065.3). Classification (NCBI taxonomy): domain Eukaryota; kingdom Viridiplantae; phylum Streptophyta; class Pinopsida; order Pinales; family Pinaceae; genus Pinus; species Pinus taeda. Next base: position 26,961 of record APFE031694606.1, on the reverse strand, counting down.
ACCCATAGAATTTTGGAATGAAAATTCTAATCCACCTATTTTGCAATGTAGGTACACAAGATGCTTGTTTGGCAGGAAAGAGAGCACAAGGACGTGGATCAGGCTGCATTACTCCATCCACCTTCATTACAGGCATTGAGAGCATACAGGCTTTTCAAATTTTGGACCATACCTGGCATGAGAGCATAGGTAGACATTTTACAATGGCTGGTGAACAAGTGGAGCATACAGGACCAGTGCTTCATTATTGGTGGCAACCGGCTCGAAATCGAGCCGGATGACATATACTTTTTGACTAGCTTTCCCAAGAGAGGCGAGCAATTATCTCTGTTCGGATCTAGGCTAGGTGGCTAATCTGTCGCTAGTCTTCGACTAGAATTCTGTAATAACCAGGATCCCGACAAACGGATAGATGTGAAAACTATCTCCCGCCCTGAACTGAAAGTGATTGCCTTTACTGTTACCATAATCTACGGGAGCATAGCATTGCATCTAGCTACAGGTTCCCAGATGCGCATGGCAGTGGACTGCTTCCGAGGCACCATCTTCAACTGGTGTGATGCTGTATTGGCCAATGTGAAGGGCCAATTGACTAGGGTGAAGAATGGGCAACTAAATAAATTTGGTTATGGTTATTTAGTTGTCAGCTTTTCCCTAGAGAGGGTACTGATGCTGGTTCCATAGCGACTCACTATTGAGGTTGGACTTCCCCGAGATCCTCAGGTTATGCGATGGGTTGCAGTTATGGCCCACCATCCAGAGGAGGGTACTGAGGTTGTTCGATTCACTCCAGAGTATTTCCACTGGTTAGAGAACCAACTCTTTATTATTCAGGATTTTCCATTCGCTGGGATGGATTATCGCGGCGATCCTGACATGACTCTTCCACTAGGAGAGCAATGGGATGATAGACGTAAAAATTGTTTTTCAACATTTTAATTTTATATGTATGTTTTTGTATTTTCTAAAAATCGTCCCAAAACTGATAGTAAAAGTTTTAAATGCATATGTGGGTCCACGGCGACCAGCTGCTCTCCAACCCCATGATTGGAGACAACCAGCTGCCGTAGCACTGGCCCCACAGGACCAGTCAGCAGAGACTTTGGCCAAGTTGGAGAGCCATCTAGAGTGCTTGACCGCAGATATTCCATAGACTAGCATAGATGACATTCCTCTTCGGCTTCAGTGCTATGTGATTGGGGTCCCAGGACCTTTTAGGAGGTTCCTTTGTAGGGTGGCCCGAGCAGTGGTGTCTTATCAGGATCATCACCAGTGATAGGATGATTGCCTTGTAGACCCAGTTTTGGACTTTTGATACTATCATTTTTACCGATCATAAGGTGTTTTTCAACCTATGATCGAGGACGATGTATATTTTGACACACTCTTATGTTATGCTATGCTATTACTATGGTTATCTTGCAAAACATGTTTATGAGATGTTTTTAAATTTACTGTTTGATTTAATGCAAATGTCTATTTAACATTCGAGAAGCAATTGCATCTGCTAATGTATTTAAATATCTTGGAATGTGATGATATTCTATGTAATCAAATTCTTGTTCCAAGAGATAGACTCTAAAAAATAATCGTAATAATACTGGATTTCTAATGGCATAAATTCGATTAAGATGTAATACAATGAGTTCCGAATCTAAATTACCAATCAAACTTCGAATTCCAAATGAGATGGATTCAGATAATAATTCAATCACTGCATTGTATTCTGTAATGTTGTTCGTTGTTTGACCGAGGCTTACCCCGTGCATAGATACTAACTCGTCAGAGGGTGAATAGATAACCCGGCCTGCGGAAGAGATGTTCCATGTACTATGAAAAGTGCCATCAGTGAAACCGATATATGTTTGGAGAGGCGTCGACATCTACAATATCAAGAGTAAAATCAAGATAAGCAGGACTAGTAATGAAAAACACTCTCTAAAGTAAAGCACGCATCTTTAATCTATGAACACACCAACTTAGAAAAAACTAATCTAATGAAATATCCACACTAATCGTTTAAGCATAATATCGCTTTAGATAAAACCCATTCCTAGGTTTACCTAAAGAGTGTTAAATTGGCAACTAGGGCCAAACTCCATGTGGGTCGGCTTATTTGTGGCAGCTGATATTTTTATTGGATCCCTCTCATCGAGAGGTGTAGGATTGATCCAAATATCATCTAATTCCAATAAGTATTTATGGAGATATGAATTTATTTTGTTTATATAGTTATTATCAAGCCGACCAGCTCTTATGTAGGCTCTAGAAGCCCAAACGTCATGTCTATTCAATCATCCGCCTTTAGTATAAATAGAAGAGTTTTGATGTCAATTGGCACACTCATTTCTTGATGTGATCTCCTCTCCACGTCTTGGGTTTTTGGAAAAGGAGAGTCACAAAAGGAATACGCTGGCCTAGTTTGATGATGCCCTAATCTACTAACCTAAGCCGCAGTCACAGGTGGAAGATGAGCTGCAAATGATGCCCTTATCTACGCTAGTCATGGAAACATACATACATTGTTCATAAAGACGTATATACACAAGCAATGGAAACATGTATACGTTGGGCATGAGAGTCATATATACGTTGTTAATAGAAGACCTTAGCCCTGATGCGTTGGCAATGGAAACTATATACGCACAGGTCTCTATACGCTGTCATATATGTAGTAAAAGGTAATGAAGCAGTAGCCGCAGTGATGCCCTAGCCACAATAGCAGCAGACACCTAGCCGCAAAGAGCAAGATATATCCACAAGGATAGAATAGCCGCAGTCCAAGTATGTGGAACCACAGTCAAGACATGTACACAGTGATGAAGACTCAGTCTTCTCCCAGTCTCGGTGATCTCCATCATCACTGAAGAAATTACGATCTCGGCATACCTGAAACGCAGTATCCCGAATGGACAAAGATGGCTGTATATATATTGCAATAAAGAACAAGTGTTACATCTCAACTCTATATTCAGATCTGTCTAGACATATCACAACGAATATATGTGATACTTCGTATACTTGTGATTAAAGGAAATATCAGCAGATGAATAAATCTCGGAATATATATGAACAACATCTTGTCTACCTGCAAGTGTTTTCATCAAACAGATGAAGTTGTAGGATCTATCCTATGATCAAGGATCTCAACATACAATTTATATTAACCTGCATACCTCAGTGTGAACTGTAACTTAATATTTCTCGATGGGTATTCGAAATAAAGTTCCACGGTTGCAATTTCAGTTTAGAAACACATGGAGATCTAACCTTCAGATAAGACTTCATGGATATGATAAAGAAGCAATAATGAGGGTCTCAATGATGATGTAATAGCTTCAATGGTGCAACAATGAGGACAACCTCACTCTCAGTGCTAGAAGTTTGCGCATAATTACATTCATAGCAAGGTCAATATCTCAATGAAGTAGTGATGAATGATGATGAAAAATGCGACATTGTGGGCAAAGCAATCATGGGCAACATGATGAAGATCATGGGTAGCACAATGATGTATGAGAGCATGAGCAGCATGCTGATCATGGGCAGCATGATGGTGCTACATAGTAAGGTGCACCAAATGGACGAGATGTAGCATGATGATAGGTGAAGGAGTCACCTTGAGAATCAGTTGAAGCAGAATGTCTTCAACTGATCTCATCATGATACGAAATGATCTATGCTAGATCTAGATAAGTCAAAGTATTGACTTCTGTTGTAAATGTACTCTCTCTCTCTTTCTCTGCTGAACTCTGAAGATAAAAGAAGATTTGATCAAAGGGTTTCCCCACACATTGTGGGGTTTGTCCCTGGCTCGCGCCATATCTTGTATCCTCTTGTCTTGGCTTGTCTTCTGCATTTTGTATTTATGTTCTATCTGCAGTTTATCGTAATGCTGATGTGATTGCTAACTGGGAAAATTTAAATAAATTGCTCTAGCATAGAACATACCTAAATTTAACAAGAGGGATCAAAACCCTCTGGGTGCAAACCTCTAGTTTGCACCAAAAAAGAATTTGATCCCTTTGAAAGCTTGATAGCTTAAGGGTTACAATGGATGTAAGTTGGTGATAATTGAATATGTTTGGGCTTGTCATAAAAGCATGATCAAGATCTCATGTAAACTTGTCTTTTTAAGGAGTAATGGAGCATAAATGATTTAAAATTTCCCAACTGTTGAATTTCCTTGAAATTCTATAACTGCTATGATGAACAATGTAAAACTAATTTCTTTTTGCCAAGACACAAAATTCCCCAACACACATAATTAGCGAAATAATCACAGAGATAAAGAGCACAATCGCACAAAAGACAATTATTTTTCTAGGAAACCTAATTGGGAAAACCCTCTCCTTGATGTGGTATTTATTGACTAAGCAAATAGATCAGATACAAAGCAATTTGTCTCTTGAGAACAAAGATGTTCTCATGCTGATTTAGCCTAGACTTGCCCGGGAAAAACCTTGATCACAACTCCTAAATCCTAGTGCACTTGTGATCTCCTATTACTTAGGACTTGTAGAAAATCCATGAAATTCTGATCTGTTATAGTGAACTATCTGAAAACTAGTTTGTTTTCACTAAAACACAAAATTTCTCTAGTTCAAATTTGCAGCAGGATAAGAACATAAATAAATACAATTCATACAAGTCAAGACACATAATTTTTATAGGGAATTCAATTGGGAAAACCCTCTACTTGTTTATTGATAGAAATTGAGCAATTGATCTCTTACAAATAGAACTATTTCACTTCGAGAATACGCCCTTCTCCCTGCTTATCCTAAGCATGAAACCCTTGCAAGAATGCTGATCATGCTGCCCTCTTCATTTGCTCTTCCTCTGCTACGAATTCCTAGCGCAAACCCAATGAACCAAGTCCCTAATTCTTTGTGCAAGAGCTGATCTTTTAGCTCCTAAATTCTAGTGCATGAGCCAAGGGAAAACTGCCTTCTACCAACTCGCTCAAGCCTTCCTTTTCACGCTAACTTACAAGCTTACACACAAAACTAGTGCATACAAGAATGAATACAATTGTGCCTTCATTCCTTATTTATAACAATTCGAATGGCTAAAATTAGTGAATTTTCTAGTTAAGGAATGATTTTGTGATTGATTGAGTTATCATGAGTTAATTGCTCATGCAACTCCTATTTTAAGTCGACCACTTGAAACTCAATCACTTGTGTTTTTTCTCAATTAACTCATACTAGAAAATCAAGAACTCGATCTTCAATTTCAACACATCAATTAACTACAACCTAACTTGTCCTAATTTTTAGGGATTGATTTCTAAATTATAGGAAATTGTCCTAATATATAGGGAATCTCCTAATTTTTAGGAACATGAGTATGCACAAGAAGGAACTCGAATTTGACTCCTTGAATTAAGGCACAAATCGAGGAATCAATTTCTCGCTACTATTTTCAACACATTCTGTTAGCGAGGAAGGATTCCTCGAAGAACCTTGTCCACCTAGATCTGTCTCCAACACTACCAAGTCATCCGTTGCTGCAGTTGCTCCTTCTGAACTAGAAAACTTCCTTGCTTTCCTCTGCGGAACCTGATCTGAAAACCCATTCTTTCCCTCCATGTTCTGCGAGTCCACTTCTTTAGTCATAAGTGCCATGTACCTTGTGTACCTTTGTGGTCGCTTCTTGATGCTGGAAGACTCAACTCTCTTCTGATGTCCCTTAACCAAATCCTCTGCCCACTTGGCTCGAACTCTCCCTATACTGGGAGTCTCTGATTAAGTGACTACCTTCACTCACCTTGGGCTATGGTCCTCATCATCATCATCATCCTGCTGGTCAACACAACTGCCAACTAGCTTAACTTGAAACTGAGATACTGTTTGAGGCTCCATCTTGAGTCATATCCTACTCTCTCTTAACTGTCACTTCTCTATTTTGAGAACTCCCTGCCTTGTTGCTTAAGGCTGTACCTATCTCTACCTACAACTTGTAGAGATTCTTCACCCTCACGCTTATCTGCTTCTTACATCCAGAAGCCAAGTGCTGGAGGTACACCTTACCTGTGTTGAAGATGATATCATATTCCTTGTCCTTATGGGTAGCTATCCAAACAAGATTTTGCCTTAATCCTGGAACATAGAGAACATCTCTGAGATGAAGAGGATTATCTGAATCCCTTTGAAAACTGACAATACCAACTCCTCTAGCTGCATACTCACCATCATCTCCTAGCTCAATCTGAAACTCCTAGCTCAATTACATGTCCTCCTTCAGATGACTGAAACTCTTCTTGTTTCCGGTCATATGGAAGGATGCTCCTGAGTCACATCTAGTAGGTACTTCGCCTCCTCTTCTGCTGATCACTGCAACTTTTGCTCCCTCAGAAAGCGTGCATCTCCAGCTCCACAATCTGCCACTATCAATGATCACAACTCCTTTTGTGTCATTGAACTTTGGCTCATTGATCTGCCCCACTAGCAAGCCTCTAGCTCCACTAAGAAGTCTGCTCATTGGGTCTTTTGGATCTGCCCTCTTATCAGTGGTCTGGCCATCTGCAACCCTCTGAACTAGGGCTCCACAACTTGTTGAATAGTAACTAGGTTCGGTCTTCATAATGACATGTGTAATTGTGATTTTATGTAATTGATGAAAAGAAGAAAAATAAAATTATTATTGTAGTGCTTGTCTCATGGGTTTCATGAGCAAGGAATTTTATTTTAGTGATGGCTCCCATTGTGAGCCTTTAGGATTTGTCATCTAGTCATAAAATTCAATTTGAGTCTATGTCGTGTATGAAGTGTTAGGGTCCTATATTATAGGGATCATAGTCATTTTTGTCTTACTGTCCATTTGAAGTCAATTTGTAAATAACAGTGTTGGTTTCATGAGTGTTAAGTCAAAAGGGTCTATTGCTAAACTCCAAAGTGTAATGTCATCATGGAAGAGTCTTAAAGGTCATGTCATGAAAGATCTGTCATAATGAGTTAGTTATGCTGATGTCGTGTCAGCTATGAAAATCAATTTTGAGGGTCAGTTATGGTCAGTTATGTCATGGTCATCATTGCAAAAACACCCTTATTCATTTCTTCACATCACCAAGTGGGTTATCATGATTCCAAAGAAGGCGCTAACCAGATCTGTGTTTGGTTCACTCTTTTAAAGAACTCTAATAGCAGTTACTGTGAAATCGACTTGTGTGCTGCGAAAGTGCCCTGCCTCCACCGTACTGCATAATCCACCTTTGCAGATCATCATACCCTGTTTTAATAAGATTGTAGAGCCTGTACATTCAGCGATGGAGACCCCAGAAGGAAAGCAAAAGTTTAAGGGAGGAGATATGGTTAGATATGAGCCCCAAGATTTGAATCTAGTGAATGCTGATCCTGTTATTAGAGTAGTTTTTGAACAGACTGGAATCTTTTGTGAGAAGATTCAAGGCTAGGGCCACTCCTTTCAACTTACCATTCAAAGCTTCCACAAGTCAGTTTTTGGTGAAATTTGCAAAAACACAGCAAGGACATGCTGCACATTTTACATAGTCCTTTATGTTGATGAGATGGCGCAATTTTGAGGTTTTGATTGTCCTGTGGGGTGTTATAAGGATGTTAGAACACTTATATGTTGCCTCCAACACTTTATTTAAGAAAAACTCATCATATGCTCCAAAATTTGAAGTTGTTGGGCAAGTGGCAGTTTTGCCGCGAAAGTCTGTTGCGAATTTGACAAAAAAGGGAGATAGTGGTTTGAAGGCATAGTTTCAGTTTCAAAATTGTTTTATGAGTTCATAAGCTTCTCAGGGATATTTCAAGCCAACCCACATGCTTCAGAATGTCAGAAAGAGGTTCAAGCCAACCCACATGCTTCAGAATGTCAGAAAGAGGTTGGAGATATGTAGAGCTCGGAGCGCTACACTTTTGCGTGACACGTTCATACAATGATTGTATTTTTATCATATCTCTTAAACTTTGTTCCCATTTGCCCTGAAATTTTTATAGTAGATGCATGGGGGTGAGATAAATAAACTCAGTTAATTTCAGCCCAAAATGCTTCACGATTTTCGAGAAACAAGCTATTGTCACTTACAACCATTTTTGGGTTTTCTCGAGATCTATTTAGCTCAATTTTTTTTGTGGAGGAGCATTACGATGATATTACGCTGTAGACAAAAATCAGCTCAATCTGATTCACTCTTAAGGAGATATTAAAAAAATATCAGTCACAGGGGAAGTGTTGCGCAAGTTTGCTGCAAATTTGATAGCAAAAGGGAGATGGTGGTTCGAAGCCAGGTTTTCAGTTTTGAGGCTGTTTCATAGGTTCATAATCTTCACAGGGACATTCCAAGACAGCCCATCAATTTCATTTTTTCAAAGATAGACCGGAAGTATGCAGAACTTGAAATGCTGCGAAAGTTGTTGCGAAACTAAAAGATTTGCAGCAAATGCTGCATTTTTGACACAATCCTCATTTTGACTCGTAAATTCGAGTTTTTGGGTTGCAAAAGTTGTTTTGGTTATGCTGTTAGGTGTCATACATCCTTAGGATGGTATGGCTAATGGTTTTTTATGAATATTCCAACTTTGATGATGTTTCAAGCTAAAAATTGCAGTAGGTAATTAGTTCCTATTTTTCTGCAAAGTAGGTGACAATTTGATGTATGTAGATGATGAATGGTTTTCCTTTGAGGATTTCGACCTTGCTAGGTGGGAGTGGAATATTTTTATGTATATAATATGTAAAAATCTAAGAAAAAGGTTCTGTTGGTTAGTGTGAAGAAGCAAGGTTGCTATTTTGTATTTTGTATCAATTTCTCAAGTGAAGGAAAGAAGGCAGAAGGAGTTTTACAGGGATACTTGTGTCAGGCCTTTGTTGGTATGTTGTCCTTATCAGTTTTATCATATGATTCCATGGTTTAAACATGTCTTCATGTTTTAGCTTAAGAGTAAATATTGTAGAATTCACTATTGTGCTCTGTTTTGTACAAGCTGAACATTTTATGTGTCTTTTTCCTCTTAATGGCACTTTGAATTCATCTTTGACTTGATGATCTGATTGTCATCCTCATGATTCTGCACTCACCCTCCCTACAACGAAATCAAGTTATATTATCAACAAAATTGCCTATCCTACCCCTGCCTAAATTACCTTCACTATCCCTATTCACTTGAAATCATTAGGTGAAATTGGTTCTATTTTGAGTGGGTCTTTCTTCCCTTACCTACCTTCAAAACAGTAAATCAAATCTGCTTTTCTGATCCTCATAACCAACCTAAGATAAAAAATCATTCAGTCATCAGGGTGACTGAGAAAAACCCTAATGAGAGAGCCCTCTCCAAGGCTAGGAGGGCTGGATCCTAGCCTAAAAGTGGTCCGAGGTTACCTTGTAATCCTTTCTCAACTTAAAGGAAATTACAGAGTGGTAACATTTTGGCGCCATTGCTAGGGACGAAAGGTTTCATCTTCTCCGGGAAAGATCATCAAAATTTCATACTTCACTGTTGATGGTGGACAACAATCAGACACAAAAAGGTTGAACCATTCACCTGTTGACTCCATAAGTTTGAATCAGATTTGGAAACTCCATTGGAAGACAAGCCTTGTTAGCAAAAAGATGGAAGGACAATAAGTGAAAGTCAGGTACTTAAACTTGAACTTAATTCAGGATACAGTATTATGTTTTTTTACCCCTTTGGAAAAGTTGTAATTTTATTCATAAGACAAAATTACATATTGTAGATGTTGAAGAGCATATGCATATGCCCTGTTCCTGTTTTCACAGGAAACAGAGCAGACATAAAAATAAAAATAAAAAATATAATTACTGTTCTTTTCTCCCTTTCTTTTTTTCCATCTTTCGCCAACCTCCAGTATTGGGAGTGCCCGTTACAGTAGAACGCTGATTTTCACTTGTATGAGTGGGAGTGTCTTTGTCAGAATCGGATCCTTTGGATTCATGAGTACGCTTGATGCCAGTGATTTCCATTCCTGTTAGTTGAGATGCTTGGTGCTGCATAGGGTTGTTGGGGACTTCCTCCTTTTGTGTGTTGTTCTATTCCTTTTGGTCCTCCGTTTCTACTTTGTATGCTACTGTTTCTTCTTTTTCTACTTCTTCCTTCTAAGGGGCTGTATATTGCCATCCTTTTGACTGTTTCTGTTGCTTCTTGTTCCATTTGGGAGTTTGTTTTGCTTTAGGATAGGCACTGTGAAGGTGTCCTGTTTGTAGACATCCACGGCATTGGAAGGCTGTATTTTCATAGTCTTGTGGTTGTGTCCACCGTGTATTATTGAAATTCAAGTTTATGCTTTCTGGTAGTCCCTCACTGAGGTCTACCTCAACACATATCCTGGCAAAAGTGAATATCCCCCTTGTAAGTCTGTCATCATCGATCTTTAGGAATTTTCCTAATACATTCCTTGTGGCGATTAATACATTGTGATGCCGGAAGTGTAGCCGGAGGTTGTGCAACCTGACCCAAACTGGCATCTTTGATACCACCATTGTGTTGGCGTCAAATTTCGGAAACCAAGGGGTCATAAATAGTCCTGCATTGCCCCAGAACCATGGTCCCGTTTTGAGGATATGATCCCTTTCTTGTACTGTTTTGAATCTGACTATAAAAAAGCCTTTGGGGCATAAGTATATTTCACAGTCTGGTGATCAGGATTCATAAATCCATTGACGCAAAACATCAGATTTAGGCCAAAACCCATTAAATCTGCATATAACTGATTTGGAATAGAGATTTGTGTACAGGTATTTACCTCAGGCATTGCGATGGTAAGAGCAGTATTCTCAGATTTTTGTTCTACAATGTAGGGCCCTGGAAGCTCGGCCGGTCTTGTGGTTTTGGTTTGTTCTTTTCCCTTACCTTTGACTGCTTCCTTGAAGGATCCTATGCTTTTTGAGCTTCCAACACTTCCTCCCCTCAGACGCAGGTTTATTATGATGGTCGAGTTTGCGGTGATGCCATAAATGCCATAATCCTGGAGTGCGAGGTTGTCTTGTGAACTGTGGCCTGAGCAGATCAGGTTTTGCCGACATGCTGGTATATTGAGGTGTTTTTGGATTTTGTTTCTTAGCTCCTGAATCTTCCTCCCTTTCCAGATCCTCCAGCAAATAGTCTTGCTTTCCAGTGTTTTAATGAAGATTTGTATTAGTTCCTGCACATTTGAGTGTGAATTTGTCTGAGGAGGGGTTCGATCTGTTGCCCATGTGCCCAGATATGTTAGATTTAAGCATATCTATGCTCTGTTTGGTTTTCTCTTTGCCGATCCTATTCTTGATGTGGTGGTAGATTTGTATAAGGCGCACCCAGACAAGTGCTCCATATCTCCTCTTGTGCTGTCATGATTGTTGTAGTGGGTTCCTTTTTCCCCCTTATTGTGAGGTCTGCTAACCGGTGGTAAACAGGGGAGGTTGGACTGTGGACGGCAAGATCTGGCTAGCATATGCATCGATCTGCCTTCTTTCGGCCGTTTCCAGAGGGAGGCCCGGATAAGCGATCCATAGTAATCCTCCAAGCTCAGTGTGACCGGGTCTGTGCCAAAGCTTGGGATGCATTGTGTTGCGGCAGCGAGGTCTTCCCATTTGTCTGCAGCCTGATGGGTTTCTGAGGACTGGTAAACCCTAGCTATGAAAGGGATGTACCCTTTGTTGGCGAGCAGAGGCATGTGGAAATAAGCAGATAGGACGCAAGCACTAGGTATCCAGAAGGCAACCCTTGGAATGCCATATTTGTCGGCGATCTGCTGTGCAAGAGGCAACATACCATCTGCAAAAATGAAAGAGATGGGAGGAGAATTGACGGCGGAATGCTTCAGATTTTCAACAATTCGTTCGACGTTGGGAGGGCCATGTTTCACCAGGGACTTGTAGAGTTCGGCAGGCTTCTGGGTGCAGTTGAGATCAAGGAAGGCCACCGGGAGAGCTCCGAATCTCATCATGTTTTGTTTAGTGATTTTCATATAATATTATGTTTTATCAATTGCCTCATGTCTTTTCTTGAAAATGTCAAAAGGATTTTCCTTTATCTACTGTATACGAATGAAGACTACAGATCTGCACATGATTCCCCTTTTAAAATTGTATATCATTCCTTTGAAGTTGCAAATGCACTTCCTTATTGTATTAGCGATCCTGAATAAGATCCAAATGATAATCATAGTCAAGCTAGTACAAGTCCATCTCCAAAAACCACAATCATGGCTGCTGCCTGATATGCTCCATTAAATCTGCAAGCTCCTTTACATGATTTACCATAGAACTATGGTCAAAGGTTGCCTCAATTTAATGGCACAGTTGAAATTACAACTTGACAACACGTGGACAAAATAATTGATTTCATAGATCTAGAGGAAGTGGATCATGAAGATGTCAAATTGAGGCTTTTAGCTCAAAGCCTTTCAAGAGAGGTTAGGAAGTGGTATAGAAGTTTGATAGGTTGGAAGCATTTCTAATTTCCAAGAGTTTGAGTACACTTTCCTTGACAGATGGGAGGTTAAAAAGAACCCTTTTCAGATTATGGCTGAGAATAGCAATTTAAATAAGCAGCTTGGTGAGACAGTGCATGAGTTCTCAACTAGATTTAATAAAATTTGCATTCCATACTTGTTGACATAAAGCCTCTCCCAGGGTTGGCTATGCTTCATTACCCAAATGGCTTTGATGCTGAAATGGCCTATCAACTCAGAGAGAGGAATCTGGCTACCTTGGAGGACATGTAGAAAAATGTTGTTGGCGTGGAAGTGAGTTTGGTGATCAAAAGGGCAAAAATGAAAGCTGAAAGAAGGGAGTGGTTAAGGAGGAGCTTTCTTCGTCATCAGACCATAAGCTGGATGCATTGGTGAAAACCATGGAAAGGTTTGCAAAACAAACCCGCTGTTAGAGAGAAACAAAGATCTCCTTTCCAAGCAAATTTTGCAGAAGAAGAAGAGGTTGCTGATTCATGTCACCTTGAGCTAGAAATTGATTGTTTTATATATTCACTTGAAGACATTCATGAAGAGCAACCAACAACATGTTCACAACAAGAGGATGTTCAATTTCAACAATTTAAGGAAAGTAGTTAGCCTACGTATTTCAGTCATGACAACAATGAAGAATATGATGAAAGTACTGAATTAGGTGAACAGTCTTATAGTTTTGACATGGAACATAAAGAAAACAATGAGTTTGCTGATGGAAACTCTCTATCCTTATGTTTTGCTTCATTTGAACTGTTGAAAGAAAATTATAAGATTACTAAGGAAGGAGGAAAGCAAGCTGACAATAACATAGGTTAGCAACGACCTTCTTATGTATTTGATGATCCTGTTACTTGTTGTATGGAAGACTTCTTTAGTTCAAAATCACAACCATTAACTAACCACGAGATTGAAGATGCAGTTGAAGGGTTGAAAAATGAAGAGCATTGTGAATTAATTCAAGGTAGTTTTGTGCCATTAAGTTTTGCTTCATTTGAGTTCCTGAACAAAAAATTTAAAACTCTCACTAAAGCAAAGGATGGTGAGCTTAGGAAAGATCATATAGTCTCCTTGGAACCAATACACAATAAATTGCAGTAGCCTTCTTTGGTTTTCAATGATCCAATAGCCGATTATCTGGATAGTTTCTGCAGTGAAAGTTCTCCTCCTTTAGCTAGTTGTGACCTTGAAAACAGGGGTGATGAAAACTAGTTTGGCAGCGAACATCATTGTCTTGTCCAACAATGGCTTCATCACAAAGGTCACATGAAGATTTGCAGCCTTATCATGATAGCTAAAGATGCAATTTCATGAAAGCAAGGATGTCGATAAAGTTTTGTATTCATGGTATGTAGACCACCTAGAGCAGAATTGCAATCTGTCAGATGAGTTGAAATGCAATGTTCATTCGTTTGATGATCCTTATGCAACGTTCTTGAAGTCAGCAAGTGGGCCTAAGTCCTTAAATCCTGTCAAAGTTGAATTTGTTTGCAAGTTTTTATTGGAATTGTCATTCAATAGGTTTTCTATTTTGCTCGTGAACAAGCACATGCAGAGAACTCAACCAATGGATAAGGTGCTTTTGTGGTTACATTGGTTGTTTGAATTTGCTAGATCAAGCAGGTTGTGGATCGGTTAGAATGAGTAGGTGTGTGAATAAGCTCAACCCTCTGAGCATCTTTTTTCAACAGTGTGCCCGTTCCAACAGTTTGCCTTGGTAGTTTGGTATTATTTTTCAAATTGCAAGTGTGTGTAGCTGTCACTAGAGTTTGAAGCCTGAGGAGAAGGCCCTGAGATTCCGATGAATTGCTGACATATGTAATAGAAAGGTCATAATTGGTCAAGTTAGCCTTAGTTAGTTAAAAGTCGGACTCCATCACCTAATGGTTAAGGCACATGGTCTGCTGTGTTCTTGGCACCTCACAAGGAGAATGCCATCCCCATTGGAGCTTAGAGTCCTATATTATAGGGATCATAGTCATTTCTGTCTTACTATTCATTTGAATTCAATTTGTAAATAGCAGTCTTGGTTTCATGAGTGTTAAGTCAAAAGGGTCTATTGCTAAACTCCAAAGTGTAATGTCATCATGGAAGTGTCTTAAAGGTCATGCCAATTATGAGAATCAGTTTTGAGGGTCAGTTATGTCATGTCAATTATGATAATCAATTTTGAGGGTCAGTTATGTCATGTCATGGTCATCATTACAAAAACACCCTTATTCATTTCTTCACATCACCAAGTGGGTTATCATGATTCCAAAGAAGGCATTAACCGGATTTGTGTTTGGTTCACTCTTTCAAAGAACTCTAATTGCAGTTGCTGCAAAACCAACTTGTTTGCTGTGAAAGTGCCTTGCCTCCACTGTGCTATGTAATCCATCTTTGAAGATCATCATACCTTGTTTTAAGAAGATTGTAGAGCCTGTGCATTCAGTGATGGAGACCCCCAGAAGGAAAGAAAAAGTTTAAGGGAGGAGATATAGTCAGATATGAGCCCCAAGATTTGAATCTAGTGAATGCTGATCTTGCTATTAGAGTAGCTTTTGAACAGACTGGGCTCTTTTGTGAGAAGAATCAAGGCCAGGGCCAACGCTTTCAACTTACCATTTAATGCTTGCACAAGTCAACTTTTGGTGAAGTTTGCAAAAATGCAGCAAGGACATGCTGCACATTTTACATAGTCCTTTATGTCAATGAGATGGTGCAATTTTGAGGTTTTGATTGTCCTGTGGGGTGTTATAAGCATGTCACAACACTTATATGTTGCTTCCAACGCTTTATTTCAGAAAAACTCATCATATGCTCCAAAATTTGAAGTTTCTGCGCGTGGCAGTTTTGCTGTGAAACTCTGATGCGAATTTGATAAAAAAAGGGAAATAGTGGTTCAGAGGCATAGCTTCAGGTTCGAGTTGTTTTATGAGTTCATAAGCTTCTCAGGTATATTTCAAGCCAACCCACATGCTTCAGAATGTCAGAAAGAGGTTGGAGATATGAAGAGCTTGGAGTGCTGTGCTTTTGCGCTACACGTTCACACAGTCACCGTATTTTCATCATATCTCTTAAACCCTGTACCCATTTTCCCTGAAACTTTTACAGTAGAGGCATGGGGGTGAGATGAATAAACTCAAATAATTTCAACCCAAAATGCTTCACGGTTTTCGAGAAACAAGCTATTGTCACCTTAGACCTACAACCATTTTAGAATTTTCTCGAGATTCGTGAGTCGGATTTAGCTCAAATTTTTTGTGGAGGAGCATTATGATGATATTAACTAGATGGCAAAAAAATCAGCTCAATTTGACTCATTGTTTAGGAGATATTAAAAAAATATCAGTGACAGGGGAAATGCTGCACAAGTTTGTTGTGAATCTGATAGCAAAAGGGAGATGGTGGTTTGAAGCTAGGTTTTCAGTTTTGAGGTTGTTTAATAGGTTCATAATTTTCACAGGGACATTCCAAGGCAACCCATCAGTTTCATTTTTTCTGAGATAGACCGAAAGTATGCAAAACTTGAAATGCTACGAAAGTTGCTGTGTAAGTTGCTGCGAAATTGGAAGATTCACAATAGATGCTGCGTTTTTTGACACAATTCTCATTTTGACTTGTAAATTCGAGTTTTGGGGTTGTAGAAGTTGTTTTGAATGTTGTTGGGGATGGTATGGTTAATGGTTTGTTATGAATATTCCAAATTTTATGATGTATGAAGCTAAAAACTGCAGTAGGTAATTAGTTCCTATTTTTATGCAAAGTAGGTGATAGTTTGATGTATCTAGATGATGAATGGTTTTCCTTTGAGGAATTCGATCTCGCTAGGTGGGAGTGGAATATTTTGATGTATATAATGTGTAAAAAACTAAGAAAAAGTTTATGTTGGTCAGTCAGTGTGAAGAAGCAAGGTTGCTATTTTATATTTTGTATCAATTTCTCAAGTGAATAGAAGAAGGCAAATGGAGTTTGACAGGGATTCTTGTGTAATACCTTTGTTGGTATGTTGTCCTCTGTGCTATTAGTTTTATCTTATGGTTCCATGGTTTAAACATATGTCACCATGTTTTAGCTTCAGAGTAAATATTGCAGAATTCACTGTTGTGCTCTATTTTATATAAGCTTAACATTTTGTCTTTTTCCTCTTAATGGAAATTCAAATTCATCTGTGACTTGATGCTCTGATTGTCATCCTCATGATTCTGCACTCACCCTCCCTACAATGAAATCAAGTTATATTATCGGCGAAATTGCCTATCTTGCCCTTGCCTAAATTACCTTCACTATCCCTATTCACATGAAATCATTAGCTGAAAGTGGTTCTATGTTGAGTGGGTCTTTCTTCTCTTACCTGCCTTCAAAAAATTAAATCAAATTTGCTCTTTTAATCCTTATAACCAGTCTAAGATAAAAAATCATTCAGTGATCAGTTTGATTCAGAAGAACCCTAGTGAGAGAGCCCTCCTTAAGGCTAGTAGGGCTTGATCCTAGCCTAAACATGGTATGAAGTCACCTTTGTAATCCTTTCTCAACCTAAAGGAAATTACAGAGTGCTAACATGAAGGACCCTTGGGCATATTACATTTGTGTATGAGTCAATAGAAATGTCAAGTAGCCCTCCAAGACCGAGCACAAGCATTATCTTCAAGTCAGCTTCAAATGGAATTAACTCCTCCAAACAGTCATGTTGGCTCACCTTATTCAAGTCGGCTTATTATAGAGGCAAACCACTATAAATAGGGCCGTTCAAATTTCATTTAGACACAAGATTTTTGGTGATCAGGTCTGAAGTGTGAGGTACATAAAAACAGTGTGAAGGTGATCAACGAGCCTAAGGATCAACATAGGGTTAAGGAAGTCTTGGGTCTGTTTTGTGGGTATTGTCGCTGTAAGTCCGAGTTTCAAAGGCAACCAGATTAAAGTCATAAGGAAGGCCAATTTGCCAAAGAAGTATCCTCCACCTCAAGCGAAGGAGATTAAGGACTCTCATCTACACGTTCAACAGTTCTGGTTTAGGGCCGAAATGTTGCATGCTTGAAACAGAGGAAATGGAGCCTAGATCTGAAAGGAAGTCGAAGCAGAAGGAAGGAGCAGGCAGTTGACCATCATTGATTCAAGAGGGCAAGATAAGACGCTTGGTGCCTTGGTCTTGGAGAGGTCTAATAGGTCAAGGGTCTTGTTCTTGGTATTCGTCAATTGGAATCTCTATAAGAAGAAGAATTTGTTCGGTTTTTCCTCTCAAAGAGAGAGGTTTTGGCCCTAGCTGAAAGCCTATTTTCTGTGTCTCTTGTCTCTTTATGGTTTATGCATTGGTCGCTGTTTGATGAAGAAGAACACTAATAACTTGAGTAAAAGATGATCATCCTATTCTAAAGAAGTAAAAAACACTCACAAGCATTTACTAATAGAAGAGAAATGACATAATTACTATGCCCTAGATTTCTCAACATGGTATTACAGGTAAGGTGACTAAGTCAAGGAAGGGCATCTTATCAAGGGACACTCAAGGATCAAATCTCAAGATAGGCATCAAAGTGAAGATCATCTTAAAGAAGTCTACAAAGAAGTATTAGGATCATCATCAAAGAAGAGAAGGCCAAAACCCTACGTCTACTCAAGTTGAAAGGATCTACAAATCAAGTTGAAGTGTTTTGAAGTCTATTCATCCAAAGGAAGCTAGAGGCGTTTTCGTTAAGACTCTAAGGCAATCTCTCTCAAGCAAGATCCCTACTATTGAAGACATCATCATCATCAAAAGATCCAAGGGATCTCCCTCTCTGTGGGATCAAGGATCATTATTGAAGAAAACTATCTTCACCAAAAGGAAGTTTTCTATCCTCTATATCATTATCAACATCAAGGAAGCAAAAGGAGGAGCATTCTATCAATAAGTATATCTGTCAAAATATCTCTTTGCAAGGAAAGCAACAAATTGTTTGGGGCTTCAAACTATCTTGCATTGAAGAAAAGTACAAATCTAAATCTTCTTGAAAGTGAGGTGATGGAACAACATGTTAGAAGCTCTATCACTAAACCAGGAGAGGAAGATGCTCAAGCTCTTGCCAAGTATATGAAAGGGGAAGTTAGGGCTCAAAGGATTCTCATAGAATCCATCAAGGATCCCCTCATCCCATATGTATCTAAACTCAAAACTTCAAAAGAAATCAATGAAAAATTGGTAGGGTTGTATTCCGCAAGCACTACTGAAGAAGTCATCTCATTAAGACAAGAACTCTACAAGCTGAAGATGGAATAGCCTCATACTTTGTGAGGATATCTGAGATCCGGGATCGACTACAAGATCTAGGAGAAGTCGTGTCTAATAGTGAAATGACTACAATTGTATTAAATGCACTATCAAAGGAGTGGAGTAACTTCAAGTATTTATGGGAAGAAAGAAGCTACTCCATTCCAGGATCTATGGTCACAATGCAAGATTGAAGAATCTAGACTAAAGGCCAAATTTGATGCGGGAGCAGGGGAGTAAAGTCAAGCTTATGCTACAATGACAAGAAGAAAAATGAAATTTGGAAAGTCTGGTTCTTGGAAAAAGAAAAGGGACATCTATAAAATTCAATGATATGGGTTTCAAGAATATGGACAGTACAAAAGAGATTGTCCTAAGATCAAGAAGAACAATAACAAAAGAAGAAGAGACGAAGCTCATATCACCAAATGAGTGGAGGACGCTGAAATGAAGTTCAAGACAGAGGAAGTAAGAGATCTCTACTATGACTGAGATAGTCTTCCTCACCTAAATTCTTTTCAAATTCCTAAGTCTTCTGTTGTAAGATATGACTATCATAATTCAATAAATGGGATGTATCATGGCATCATAGAAGCACTGAAAGAAAGAGCTCGGGATATCATCATAGAGAAGCATGAAAGATGGATAGAATCTATGGAAGTCAAGGATATAGCTCTTGGGTATCTCATTAAGTGGCAAGGTCATCTAGTACAAAGTTCATCATACATCTGAGAAAAAGGAAACATTTGTTGATGGGGATACTATATATCCTCAAGATTCGTTGATGGAATCTTCATTGAAAGGTTCACCAATCATGAGAAAAAGCAAGTGTTTCATTAAGAACTCCAAACTTGTGGAATTCATGGGATGATGATACAATGCCATAAAATTGAAGCAGATCAAGGGATTGAAGCTCTTTTAATCAAGGAAGTTGTTGCAAGAAGTCTGAATGACACAAAGGAAAAATGAGGTATGTATGCTTACATTTGATATTGTGCAAATCATGTCATATGGTTGCAGGTAACATGGATTGATGCTCTATCTTGAGAGCATGATCAAAAGAAAGGATCTTCTCCCTCAAAGGAATGCATGGGTCACACATTCACTAGATGAAATCGACATAATATGTCCTCATATGAAGTACGAGGTGTTTGACTACAATTGAGGAACTTTGATTGGAAGCTCCTCGGAATGTAATGTGCGAAGAAAGGAAGGAAGAGATAATGGAATATGCAACCATGGTAAAGGCAATCAACATTCGAAAGACCAAGAAAATTTGACTAGGATATCTCCATGGAAGATATGAAGACTTTGATGGAGTTTGAAAAGAAAAGAGACCCTTGACAATATATATCTTTGGGAGATGTGTTGATATGTATGCAGGATGTTGATGCAAACTAGAAGATGTCATGATGAAAGACCATCACAAAGGTAATGTTGTTTTTAATGTTCATTCCTTTATTTTTGAACAAATACCTGGATGGGTTTATGTAGGGTTGTCGAGGGAAGATCTATGAATATCTTCCACCACCGATGCACATGTAGCAGGATGAAAGATTCTTAAGTAAACATGGCATGAAGAAAGCAACATGGCGTGAAGGAAGGCCAGATATGGACTGATGGATCACTTTATGATGATGACATGGCTGACTCATGGATGAAAGTGATGGATGGTTGGTGCCCTATATAGAAGTCCCAAACATGAAAACTCCTAGATAACGAAAAGAAGTTCATGACATCGTGAGTAGGAGTTCTTCAAGCATTTGGTTGTCCCATTATCTCCACCTTAAGAACTGTTATAGGTCCCTAATTAAGAGGGATCGTGGAAACAAGTTTCTTACTTGGAAGAAACTTGGAAATTCCTAAGCCAAGAGGGATCTTAGGTACATTTCTTTATTGGAATAGATGTCCTCCCTAATTAAGAGGGAGAAATAGACACATCATTCTTGTCTTCACTTGGGAAGACAAAATTGAGAATTGGGTAAACATTTGGGATCCGATACTCTTTGAGGATGAGTTAGGGCATCCAAGATAAAGTAGTCGTAGAGGACTGATATTCTTTGAGGATTGGGAATCCAAGATAAGAATAGTCCTAGCGGAACACACCTTGAGAACCCGGGTGGGGTATGTTCTGAGAGAGACAATGATGAGGGTGTCTATACATCATTGGTTTCGCTAGTGTTGTGCCCATATCTCGTGGAGAGATAGAGCTGTTATTTAAGGCCTTGCTATGTGACAATGCTGGTTGATATGATGCTATACAGATGAGTTACCAATTTGACTCTTCTTATGAGAAATTCTTCAGATTGAGAATGACCAAGTACCGTTATAAATACCTCCCTAGTTAAGAGGGAGTGTTGAAAAGTAACCAGGTGTGATCTTCATAATGACATGTGTAATTGTGATCTTATGTCTTTGATGAAAAAAAGAAAAATAAAATTATTATTGTAGTGCTTGTCTCATGGGTTTCACGAGCAAGGAATTCTATTTTAGTGATGTGGCTCGCATTGTGAGCCTAGGATTTGTCATCTAGTTATAAAATTCAATTTGAGTCTATGTTCCATATGGAGGACCCTTCTTGGGCATATTACACTTGTGTACGAGTCAATAGAAATGTCAAGTAACCCTCTGAGCCCAAGCACAAGCATTATCTTCAAGTCGACTTCAAATGGAATTAATTAACTCCTCCAAACAGTCATGTCGACTCACCCTATTCAAGTCAACTTATTATAGAGGCAAACCACTATAAATAGGGTAGTCCGAATTTCATTTAGACACAGGATTTTTGGTTTTCGTTGATCGAATCTGAAGTGCGAGGTACAAAAAAACAATGTGAAGGTGATCAAGAAGGAGCCTAAGGATTAGTGTAGGGTGAAGGAAGCCTTGGGTTTGTTTTTTGGGTATTGTAGCTGTCACTTGTGCGAAGAAAGAAGTAACCATTTGCTGCAGTAAGGCTGAGTTTCAAAGGCAACCAGATTAAAGTCACAAGGAAGGTCGAGTTGCCAAAGAAGTATCCTCCACCTCAAGCGAAGGAGATTAAGCACTGCCATCTACACATGCAAGGGTTTTGATTTAGGGCTGAAATTTTGCAGGATTGAAACAAAGGAAAGGAAGCCTAGATCTGAAAGGAAGTCGAAGCAGAAGGAAGGAGCAAGCAGTTGGCCATCATTGATTCAAGAGGGAAAGATAGGAAGCTTGGTGTCTTGGTCTTGGAGAGGTCTAATAGGTCAAGGGTCTTTGTCTTGGTATTCGTTAATTGGAATCTCTATAACAAGAAGAATTTGTTTGGGTTTTCCTCTCAAAGATTGAGAGGTTTTGGCCTTGGTTGAAAGTCTATATTCGGTGTCCCTTGTCTCTTTATGGTTTATGCATTGGTAGCTGTTTGATGAAGAAGACTAATAACTTAAGTAAAAGAAGATCCTAATCTAAAGAAGTAAAAAGAACTCACAAGCAGTTACTAATAGAAGAGAAATCACATAATTACTATGCCCTGGATTTCTCAACACAACTCTACCTCCTAACAACTCATTAGTCCTTCAATGATCACTGTACATGAGGAATTCAAGGACTACCCACTTGTCAAGATTTTGGCTACTCCTAGGGCACATAAAGTTGCTCTGTCACTATGACACTTCAGCCCTATTGTCACACTCTTAAGGGCCTCCAAAACTACCCACACTTATTCAACTATTTAACTAATCTAGGGCTTGCAAATCAACCACTAAGAGTCCATACACATACTGTTCTTAGGTTGCTTCAAATCTCTATCCAAACACCATTAGGACAATCTCTCCATAATCTTTGTTGCCCTTGCATATCTAGGTCTCCTTGTCAAATACTTGAAAAAACTTAGACCTCATGCATAGCCACTCCTTGAGAGATCTTTGCACTCGTGGATCTATGAACTGTTGCCCTTAAACTTTCAAGACAACATTCTCCGTTTGTTGGCCTAAATTCTGTTCACTGCTCTGATACCATGTGGAAAATCCACGAAATTCTGATCTGCTATAGTGAACAATCTGCAAACTAGTTTCTTTTCACTAAAACACACAATTTCTCTACTTCAAATTTGCAGTAGAATAGGAACAAGAATAAATACAATTCACACAACTCAAGACACAAAACTTTTATAGGGAACCCAATTGGGAAAACTGTCTGCTTGTTTGTTGATAGAAATTGAGCAATTGATCTCTTAGAAATACAACTGTTTCACTTGGAGAATACACCCTTCTTCCTTCTCATCCTAAGCATGAAGCCCTTGCAAGAGTGCTGATCACGCTACCCTCTTCACTTGGTCCTCCTCTGCTCCGAATTTCTAGTGTAAAGCCAATGAACCAAGTCCTTGATTCCTTGCGCAAGAGATGATCCTTTAGCTCCTTAATTTTAGTGCACGAGCCAAGGGAAAACTGCCTTCTACCAACTCGCACAAGCCTTTCTTGTCACGCTCACTTACAATTACACACAAAACTGGTGCAAACAATAGTGAATACAATTGTGCCTTCGTTTCTTATTTATAACAATTCAGATGACTAAAATTAGTGATTTTTCTAATTAAGGAATGATTTTGTGATTGATTGAGTTAGCATGAGTTAACTGCTCATGCAACCCACCCTATTTAAAGTCGACCACTTGAAACTCAATCACTTGTTTTTCCTCAATTAACTCACACTAGAAAATCAAGAACTCGATCTTCAATTTCAACACATCAATTAACTGCAACCTAACTCGTCCTAATTTTTATGGACAGATTCCTAGATTATAGGAACTCATCCTAATTTATACAAAATCTCCTAATTTTTAGGAACTCGAGCATGCAGAAGAAGGAACTCAAATGTAACTCCTTGAATTAAGGCACAAATCAAGGAAACAATTTCTTACTGCTATTTTCAATAGGACACAAGCTCAATGCGCTCTCCACAAACAAGGCTTTCTCACATACTTGTGAGCTCTGTCTTGTCACACAAACCTTTGTGCACAAAACTTATGAATTCCATGTGCCTTCGTCCTCCTCTTTATAGATTCGATCCATGCTAAATTAGGCTAGTTCAAATTTAGAACTCGAGCTTTGATAGCAAGTTAACTGAGAGTGTTGCTTATTCTCCTTCTAATCATCATTGGAGTTGTTAACTTGTGCTCTCTTCAATCAACATCGAAGATCTAACTTGCTCTATTGAATTGCTAATTGCCACCTCGTTCTGTAGTCAAACTGATGAAGGCTTCCACTTAACTGAAGCTCCAACTCTATGCATGAAATTGTGATGATTATTCCCATAAACTGGAAATTAACTCACCACAACTGAAGTCTATCTCTTGAGGACAACTCAAGGTCTTTAGTGGCTAAGGCACAAGCCAGAAGACCTTGCTCGCTATATTTTTAACACTTACCTTAAAAAACCCATTACATAATATTGTAGGTTAGGAATTTTTAGTAGGAAGGGAGATGCAATTAACATTTGTTAATTTTGGGTATGTTCTATGCTTAGAGCAATTTATTTCAATTTTCACAGTTAGCTCCATACCTTTTCCAGATTAGCAATCACATCAGCATTAATGAAAAATGCAGATAGAACATAAACATAAATCACAGAAGACAAGCCAAGACAAGAGGACACGAGATGTGGCGCTAGCCAGGGACAAACCCCAATGTGGGGAAACCCTTGATCAATTCTTCTTATATGTTCTTCAATAGTTCAGCAGAGAGAGAGAGAGAGATAGTACGTTTACAACAAAAGTCGACACTTTGACTTATCTAGATAAGAGCATAGATCATCTCTAAGAAGATGATACATGAGATCAGTTGAAGACATGCTGCTTCAGCTAATTCTCCAAGGTGACTCCTTCACCTATTTTTGTGCTGCATTTCGTCATCATGCTACACCTCACCGCGCTGCACCATGCTGCACCCATCATCACTATGCTGCATCTCATCACGCTTCATTAATCATGACTGTACCCATCATTGTACTGCATCATGTTGCACCCATCATCACTATGCTACATCTCATTACGCTTCATTAATCATGACTGTCCCCATTACTGTACTGCATTATGTGCCATTGCTGCACCATGTTGCCATCTTGACCTATGTGTTGGCTGCACCTTGCTTGCTTGTTGTCCTTAACATGCTTGTTGTTGCATGCTAGTTGTCCCTTCCATGCTAGCTGTAACATTGCATGCTTGGTGTATTTGCTGCTAAGTACCATACAACTATCCCAATGTTAGTTAGCTGTCCCTTGCATGCTACTCTCCTTTGGAGACAGATGCTCTGACAGTTCCGGCTGTTCTCGGCAGTTCCGGTTGTTCTCGATAGTTCCGACAGTCTCGACAATTCTGGCTTTTACGACATTTCCGACATTTTCGGCTTTTCTGGCAGTTCCAGCTTTTTTGGCATTTCCGGCAGTTCCGACTTTCTGCCCTTTGGATCAGGGCAACATTATTCCTTAGGATCTCTCCTCCTACTAAAACCCAAAGATAAGTAGAGAGAGGAAGAGATCCCACGTGTGTTGAAATGACTTGAAGGCCACCTCTATTTATACTAAAATGTTGAGCACATGTGGGGTTTATTTGGTTGTTGGCCGACCTTGACGAATATGTCTTATAACGGCAAATAAATTCATAACCTCCATGAAATACTTATCGGAAATCAGATGAATCTTTAGAATCAATGCCTACACCTCTCGATGAGAGGGATCCAAAAAAAATATCAGCTGCCATAAATAAGATGACCCACATGGAGTTTGGCCCTACTTGCCAATTTTAACACTCCCTCTCAACTAGGGAGAACTCCATCCGTAGATTCATATGTCTGACTGTACTATCTGTGCCATCAGTGCCCTGCACTGCTCTGCTGAACCATGAAGAAGAAGAATTGATCGAGAATGTCTCATACCATTCTCTACTGACCTGAAGTCAGTTTCATCTGAAGAGAGTGTGTCACATCACTCTTACTGACCCAAAGTCAGTTTTATTGATCCCAGATCAATATCACGAGTGTCTCAAACCACTCGTACTGATCCCAGATTAATGTCACAAGAGAGTGTCTCAAACCACTCATACTGATCCCAGATCAGTGTCGTTGATCCTAGATCAGAGGTCATCTTAGCATAGGGAGTACAGTAGATACAACGATGCGTCCATCGATGGTACTACTATGGCCCCTATCCTCATTTCCCTACTCATTGATCAGATGTGAGGTACTTCCCATGAGTCCAAGACTGCATGGGTATGATGCCTCGACAGGGGAACTAATCATCCTGTCTGCATGAGAACGAATCATCCTGTCAGTGGATGCCATGGAGAACTAATCATCCTGGCCCACAAGAGAACTAATCATCCTGTTCCATAGTCGCCACGGAGAACAAATAATCCTGGTCCACAGGAGAACTAATCATCCTGTTCCATAGTCGCCACGGAGAACAAATCATCCTGGCCCACAGGAGAACTAATCATCTTGTTCCATAGTGGCCAAGGGAGAACTAATCATCCCGGCCCACAGGAGAACTAATCATCCTGTTCATAGCACATCACCAGGGGAGGGTGAGTCGTCTTGTGGTCGTATGTTGCTCCAGTAAGTACCCCAAGCCCCCCAGAGCTCCCAGAGCTCAATGCATGCAACATGCAGGACTCTTATAAGAAGGTCTCTCAACGACTCCAAGTCGTTCAGGAAAGTCACAGATTTGACCTTTCCCCGGGGCTTGATAAAATGTCCACGACCTGTACATTAGTCTCAATGTGATGGAGCCTCCTCGCTCATCGACTTACCATCGTAGATAAGGCAGTATCTGATGTCTATCTGCTGGAGCAATCATCGAATACGGGATTCCTCAATAATCGAATCCCCCCTCTGGTTGTCACAGAGAATCACAGTGGTATTCATCATGTGTACAAAACAACTCACTTAAGAGCTTCTGCAACCATGCAGCTTCACACGAGATCATACTCGTAGCTATGTATTCAGTCTCGGTGGTGCTTATAGCAACTGACTTCCGCTTCCTGCTGATCCATGATATTGAAGCAGAATCCAAAGAGAACCAGCACTGAGAAGTGCTCTAGTTATCCTCCACACTGCTTGCCCAGTCAACATTCGAATAATCATGCAGTGTCATATTTCCGGCAGTGTATCTCAATCCATGAGAGATTGTGCCTCGAAGATATCTCAGAAGATTCTTGGCACCAATCCAATGAGGCTCAACCAAATATGAGCTCACCATGCTAACTGCAAAACATATGTCCTGACGGAAGTTCACCAAGAACATCAACGCGAATGAGTTTATGAAACTCAGAGGCATTTCCCA
>APFE031694599.1:0-19369 GCA_000404065.3 Pinus taeda | reverse complement strand
TGAGAGACCAAAGTTCAAATCTCATTGAGTACACTGACCTGCTGTGGTGGAAGCTAAAGGGACGGATTCCCCAATCCCGTTTTGGCGGCACGTGAGTCTGCTCTTGCTAAAATCATAGGATCTTAGTATACCCGACTTGCAGGTGGTTGGATGTACTCCTGGTGTTACAAAGGCAGCTATGAGGATTGATCCCATAATGTGCAAGGCATTTCTTATTTTTTGAACATTCTATCCATGCTAACTCTGCAAAAAATTATTTCTATAGAAGAAAATTTCCCATACTTTATAAGTTGTCCTATACAAACAGATCTCTCAAATGTGAATTTAGTACCAAACTGCTCCAGCCAATACCAATTTGTGCTCTAAATACAACACATATAATTCATAACATACTAAACCCTAGAATGATGATACAACAGGCAAGTAGGTTGATGTTGATATTCTCTCGAAATTATAGAAAGTAAGTCTCAAGCAGTACAAACCATCATCCCATATTGTTGGTGCCCTACCCTTAACATGCAGACTGTATGCTCCATGCATGGAAAATTGATGAGACTATACTGACTGTACCCAATGCTGTATGGGATCTTGTTCAAGGAAAAAATTGCATTAGTTTGGCTCAGTACTTCTACTTTAAAATTCGCAATCTTGAGAGGACATACCAACACCACACTGAAGCATTGTTTGATACCTAACAAGATTACAAAATGACAGCATGGGCATTCACCAACAGCATACCCAGTAGAATGGCCTTTCCAACATGAAACTTGAACAGAACCATGAACCAGTGCTGCTCCATGCTGCTGTCTGACAAGCTGTCTGACCCAGTCTTTTGGTGGTATTTCAGGCAGGAACCCTTCTTTGAAATGATTGATAAGTGAATGTCTTTGCTTACAATATGCATCCCTCCATAAAGAAGATCTTTGGATAATATCACACCTGCAAAAAAACAGCAATGATTTACTGCAGATAATATCAAAAGTGGATTACGATACAGACAGACAAAAAAAAAAAAGCAAACATGAGATTTTAAATTCCATTAAAATGTTTTGGACTTAATATCATTTGATTAATGAATGTAACTTTTTCCACCAAAAAATTAAGGAACTTTAACTGTCAACTGGTAATGATAACATATTTATAGGTGAAGATGATTATGATTGGATGGAGAAATAGAACAAGGAATAAGTAGCAAAAAAGTTATCTCAGAGAAATAAGAATGTAGAAATGAGTAATAACAGACTGAATTACCCATGAGCTGATATGAGCATTGTTACAACAAAATCTAGCACCAATGTAAAGTTCCAAGCATCGAGGAACTAGTCTTGTGCAATGCAAAAATGCTATGCATTGTCATCACATTAGCTCTTCCTCTCAGTCTCGGTTGGCTCTTCTCCAACTCAAGGGGGAATTCCCTAAAGATAGGATTGCTAAGGCTTTAGAGTGGAGTGACAAAGTCAAATATTGAAGACTAAGCCTAAGCAAAACAAATTATCATAGCATGGATGGATAAGTAACTTGTGTGAGAACAAATGATGAAGGTAAAAACCCTGAGACCAAGTACTTAATCAAACCTTTGGCAAAATGGAGTCAAGTAAGTACGGATCAAAGAGGGTGAATGCATGAAAATGTATGGTAATAAGGACTGCTATGGGTGTCACAAATTAGCCTTAACTTGCTGAAAACCATTGCAAAAAATTATCCTTGGAATGCTGGGGGTGCCATTCAAAAATATTGCTGTGAAGGTGACACCATATCATGCTAGCAGCAACTAATTTGTTTGGTGTAAGCTTAACATAACAACAACAACATCAATAAAAGAGATTGTATCCTCACATTACAGTATCCAAATGAAACATAGTTCATTGCAAGGCCTTTGCAACAAAATTAGAAGGGCTTCCTACAATAGAAATCAACATATGAAATCATTGCAAACATAAAAAGACTCTTATAAACAAGATGCTATACCCTCCAATATTCAATAAAGTTCCAAGCATATGATATACATTTACAAATGTAGTCCAAGGAGAGAGCTCCTCAATCCCCAACGTCTCAACCACCATTACAATGGAGAAAAAGCTCCTCTTTGTAGAGAGAATCTCTTCTCTCTTGAAATAAAAAAATATTATTTGCTAGCTAACTCCATGACAAGTCAAAGAATTAATATAAATATTGAATTAGCTAAAGCCCTCCTCAATCCATGGTTGTCCATGTAAAAATGTGGACAGTAGCCTGTCCAAGAGAACTCACCCTCATCCAAAAATATGAGGACAACTACAATGAAGATCTCCAGTAGAGGGTGTAAAAATAAAAAGAGCCATGATAACCAAGTCAACATGCAAAAGATCCACATAGAATGTGCCCCCCAAGATGGATGAATGCAAAAATACAACAAAAAAATTCCAATAAGAGCATGCGCTCCAAGGTCCACCTGGAAAAGCTTACTAAGTGCACCCTCCAAGATAACAATAGAAAAGTCCTCCTATGAGAACACTCCATAATGACCATCCCAAATATAACAAGTGGTCCACAAGATGCATGCAACCAATCCACATCTATGAATCCCAAGGCAACCAACTCCATGGATGAATGTGCATGATGCCAACTAGACAAAGCATTGCACAAGAAAAATGTGTTCAAACCCCAGAATAGCAAGTGGAATATCTCCACAAGGGCATCCTCCAAAATAATGCTCAAATAATAGAAAGAAGACCAAGCAAGAGCATGCAACATGACACACATGTGGGCCTCCAAATATGTTGCATGCTCAATAAAACTACTCCAGAGTCCATAACAATCTCCAATAACATAATATATGTGCAAAGTCAAAGCAATGAGGGCACCCTCAAATAGAGGTCAAAAGATGCCAAGTGTGGCTGAAATATCCATGCAATAACGATGAGAGAGCACCTAGGAGAGACATGCCCAATGATGCCATGTAAAAGAATGTATGCAAACCTTGACAATTTTTCTCAAGAGAAAATGCTCCATCCAAAACCCTAAGTTTCCTCCAAATAAACCCCTCCAAGTGTGAACAATTGCCAGGGGAAATAAAGTGCTCCAGCAATTAACCTTCAAAACGATGAAATTAACCATTAAATGGTTAAATCAACCTCAACATTTAGGCACAAAGGCTAATACTTTAATAAAACCATAGATCAACCTCCCAATAGCCGCCAACTAATTAAATCAGCATAAACATGTGTGCCAATGAGGGGTGTGCACTCCAACAAGTGTTGCACCATGCAAACAAAAGGTTATATCTTGTATAAAAGCCCACCCTGATAACAATACAATGATAAAATAGAAGCTCGACCTAGGCTTGAACCTAGGGCACACCACTAAAGGATTATAACATGGTAATACCTCATCAAACATTAGAAAAAGGCTTGATCATCAAACATATTAGTACACCACCCCACACCAAACCTAACTCAGATTTACGAAAAAAGTACATCAATTGTGAAATTTCAGCGACCCAGAAGGTGTTATTAACCTAGTTAATTATTCTAATTACTTGTGCACAACAAAATTAATTTATCAGCTGGAAGTAATGAATAAAAACATGAACAACACCATTCACCAAATAATATTTGTAGCAAAATACACAAGAAACCAATCACACAAATAACACAAATATTTTTGAACAAATGTCCCTAGAAAAGCCCCAATGTGGGGAAAACCAATTTTCAAATCAAGGGTTTTATTATTAATCTTCAGTAAATCTGCTATTGAGAAAATACATAAAGTACTTGTCTCTCACTGGCAAAGCTCTAGCAAATTTATCTTGACCATTGTTGATCAAATCTAACAAGGAAAACTCCACGACTTCCCTTCTGCAAATTACACAGCCTCCCTAGCACTCGCACAGCCTCCCCGACAATTTGCACTTCCTCCTAGCAAACTCGCATGGCCTCTTGGCAAACTTGCACAACCTCTGGAAAACTCGCACTAGCAACTTGCACTACCTCCAGCAACTTGCATTGTCAATTCTCACTGCCTCCGAGAAACTTGCATTGTGATCTAGGTGGATGTTCAGATACAATGGCATGGAAAAGCTCCAAATTCAAAGTGGCAGAAAGGCAAGTGTCTTGACATCAGATCGAAGCATAGTTTTAAAATTCGGCCGATTCGAAACGAAAACGACCGAGTTGATCCGTTTCAATGCCCATAATTGTGACTCGGCGGAGGAAACAGTTCAGGAGGCCGAGTCATGGCTGACTCGGCCGAGTCAGCCATGACTCGGCCAACTCGGCCGTTTCCGTATTGACTCGGCCGAGTCATAACCTGTGGCCTGTAACCCCATCAAAACAGTGATTTGTCATTTTTTTAATGAAATTTTGAAGTGTTTGCTAATTGGTTTGGACTCCAAGGTGTTTTCTAAATTAGTTAAATGCTATTTGGGGTCCATTCCCCTCTCCTAGTATTGATATGCTATTCAAATTTCATGGTAATGTTAAATTCTTAAAGTAAAAGTGACATTCTCCTTAATCTTCATTTTCATCCTTTTACTTAAATTTTTAACATTACCATGAAATGACTCAGGATGTTTGAGAGTGGTTTCAGCCTCATTGGATTTCATATGGAGAAAGCAGAATTTTAGATTTCATTCAAAATCCAGCAGACTTATCAGTTTTTCAGGATTTCTGGATTGGAAGATTGCAATGTTTCTATTGAATTTTGTCATGTATTAAGGTATGGAACTCGTATTTAATCAAGAGCACCAATCCTTCTATGTACCTTGATGTTAGTGACATTGGTTGTCGAACTCCTCTGGGATTCGCTCCCAAATTAGGAGCTTCTGAAAATGTCGCTCCCACTCCCGTTTTCGCTCTCGCTCCCCACTTTCGCTCCTGCTCCCAAGTAACATTGAGCCAGATGATGTTGGCAACTCTAGCAGTAGCCAGTAGTACTGGTCACAGACTTTTTTTGTAGAGGCCATTTATTAGCCTCCTTGGTTATTTGTTTTTGTTTTTGATCTCTTATTTCATCATCTGTATGTATTGGCAGGCACTGGGTGCATTTTTGATTTTAATGGATATATTCATGATCCTACTTTGATCATATGTGTTTTCTATTCTATATTTTATGTTGTTTGTTTTGGAAAATTGATGAATATCTTTAAAATTATGTGTTTTTATAAAAAATAAATATTTAATGTATTTTTTACAACGACCGAGTCATTGAAATCGAGCCGGCCGAGTCGATACCGAGTCAGAGTCGGAGTCGGAGTCGACCCTCGGCCGAGTCGGAGTCGGAGTCGGAGTTTTAAAACATTGGATCGAAGTGCTCATCACCCTAGTTCCAACGGTGCAAACGGCACTCCACTCCAAGTCTGGATGATGAAGTTATCGCGAAAAGAAGATTGCCTTGTCCCTTTAGGAAAGGAGGCATTTTCACTAAAAAATGGCTTTCAGCCTTTGAAAGGCAAAATCGCAATCGGAGAAGTCCAAGAGGCGGGCTTAAGGAGGTGCAGCAGAACCCCCGATCAACGATCTTCGACTAAATCGCAATCGGAGGCAAGTGATGGCCGATATCGGCGATTTTAGGCATGCGATATCGGAACCAGGCAGCGTTGACTTACGATTGTGATATCGACGATCGGAGCAATCGGCCGATCAGTGATCGGCAGCACCAAGGACCAGGACCCCTGAGCTGCAACAATGCGATATGCCGATCCAATAGGGCTGATGCGATACGTCGATATCGGCGGTCAGCAATCCCCGCTACCATGATTATCGAACCAGTGATATGTTGATTTGCGATAAAGGGCCGGACCCGACAGGTCTATAAGCCCGATTTGATATATTTGAAGTCCGGTTAAAAGGGATTTTGGTCGGATTTTCTTATGTTTTCTGTATTATCGCTTGGAACGAAAAAGGCCTATTTTCAGGGTTGGTTGTGCCGTCGATCCTTCCATTTCAACGGCTACTATTCCAAGGAAAACGACCTCTGATCTAGGCGCGCTTGTAACCAAAGGAAGTGTTATAAAACCCAATGCACGAAGAAGTGCAGGGGAGAGGATTTTCTGGCACATAGTTCAAGGCAGCAGCTTGTAGGAGGGCCTGATTGATCATTTTCTCTAAATTGGGCAAATTTTATATGGTTTTTGCCCCTCTCAACGCCACGGACGCAGTGGTGCTGTCCATTTCTTCATCTGAGGTCTCCATTTCACAACCATTTTCCAGAATGGAGGTATAAGCCACCTTTTACGTAAACTGATGAATGTATTCTCTTCTTTTCATGTCATTTAATATATGAAGGCCTCCTGGGAAACCCTAGCAGCACTCTGCAACTCGCTGCCAATGCGCAGACCTGCTCCTTGCTCACAGGCGGCATACAGTGCGGCGCTCATTGCAGGACCGTTAGCAGCAAACCTGACAACGCCTGACTGAGCATCACGATATGTCCTCCCAAATGGGAGGGGCGGGTACCCAACCTTCCCCTCCTACGCGCAACCACATCACAGCTGACGGCGCACCAGAAAAGACACAGGCTTCTACGAATCCGCTCTCTGAGCCAGGACAGAACTCTGAACAGCCACTAAATCTAGATCAGATTGCACAGACAGATGAAGAAATGCCAAAGAGTCCAAAAGCGTCACAAACAAGGACGAGATCAACAACATGCATCCCCAAAGCGCCAGAAAGAATTCGAGTGGAGCTTCCAAGCCAACGCATCAATGGCGAGATACAATATATGTCAGATCATGCGCTCATTGGAAAATTTCTGGGCTTCTGGCCAACAGAAAAAGCCATGTATGGTTGGATTGCCTCCAAATGGAAGCCTAAAGGGCACGTCTCTGTGCTTATGGGTCCTAAAGGCTTCTTTACGGTCATATTCACCTGCTTAGAGGACAAAACAAGAGTATTTGAAGGTGGCCCCTATTTTTTCAACTCTGCGGGTCTCTTCTTACGGGACTGGAAACCTAGATTCAATCCAGACACGGAAGACCTCAGTCAAGTGCCGGTCTGGATTCGCATGTACTCTCTACCTACGGAATACTGGAGAGAAGAAACTTTACAGGATATCGGCAACAGCATTGGTACTTTCATCAAGGTTGCTGAGGAAACAAAAAGGCGAGGATCTACCTCCTATGCAAGGATCTGCGTCCAGATGCAACTCAAAAAGACCCTAGCGGAATCGGTAAGCCTCTATCACGATGATTATGAGTGGATTCAACCTCTTGATTATGAACATATTCCTTTTCGCTGCCGAAAATGCCATCTACATGGGCATCTGTTTAGGGAATGTCCTCTGAATGTCCAAAGCCAACCCATAGCAAAGGAGCCTGTCCAAGATTCTGAGGGGTTTGTCAAAATACCCCAACGCCGAAGACATGCCAAGAAGACGAATGCTGCTCCCTCCTCTCCAAAATCCCAGAAAGATCCCTCCTCTAGCCACTCGAAACTCGATACCTCGAACAGATTCCAGATCCTCACTCCTGAGGAATCCTCTGATCCTCAGCTCCAAAAAAATTCTCATGCCTCTCCGCCCCCCATACATGATGCTACAATCCATAAAAATCCTCCGCACCCATCAGCCTCAGAGATAATAGGAGCTCCTCTAAAGTCGAAGCTAAAAATGCCAATGACAGAAACGGATCCGCAGATCTCAGATATGGATCTAGATGCAGCTCTAGCTCTCAGTCTACATGAAGAAACAATGGCAGATCACCTGAATGTTCCCATCAACATGGAGGAAGATATAGAGACTGTAAGTCTGGATGGGCTGGACATCCTCAAATTAGAGGAGGCATGCAAGAAGAAAGCATACACCACCATACACCCTGGGGACATAGATAGATTGGAGGGAGTACTAAACAAAGCTCAACACAAAAAATGCCTAGGAGTTCAGGCAGGCAGCCCCTGGGATGGAAAAAAAATCTTAAAAGAAATGAAGAAACGGGGGCGCAAAACAGAGCTGCAGCGAACCATCATCATAGGTGAACAATTAATGGAATCTGGGAGATTCCCGAAATTAACAAGGTTCTACAAGGCCCAACCACATAGTTCCTCATGAAGCTCATCTCCTGGAATATGAGAGGGCTCAACAGCTCCGCAAAACACAGAATGTTAAAAAGCATGATACAGTCTGAAAAACCAGCAGTAGTCTTTCTCCAAGAAACAAAGAGCACCATCACTGCCATAGAGCAGCTCTTCAACAAGACTTGGAGCGGAAGCCAATCCATTTCTATAGATGCGATGGGAGCATCAGGCGGAATATCCATAGCCTGGAATCCGCAGATCTTACAGATGCAAAACTTCCAGGCAACCCGGCATTTCATTCAAGCTACATTCCATCTTATTGGAACGGATATTCACGGCCATCTAACCAATACATACTTTCCTCAAGACCCGCAACTCAAAATAAAAGCGCTAGAGGCGCTAACAAGCTTGAACTCCTCTAGGCGCTATCCACTCTGGATCAGCGGAGGCGACTACAACATTATCACACACCTGGAAGAAAAAAAAGGAGGACGCAGGAAACTGGAAGACGACAGCACCAGCTTCAAGGAGTTCATCAGCATTAATCAACTCATCGATGTGCAAACTTCAAACGGCACCTTCACCTGGACGAACAAGCGCAGAGGGATACACCACATTGCCTCTCGTCTTGATAGATTTCTGCTCTCAGACAATGCCATACATCTGGGAGGAGACTTTCAAGCCTCCATCCTGCCTCAAGGGGGATCGGATCACTGGCCCATCATGCTGCAATGGACCAGACCCGGGAAACAATGCAATAGACCTTTTCGCTATGAAGCTTTCTGGTCTAGTCACCCAAACTTTAAGGAAACGGTCCAGACCGCATGGAGAACCTTCGCCCCTCCAGAAGGAGCCAAAATGTACAAATTTCAACAAAAACTAAGGCATCTCAAGCAAGTTCTTAAGGCCTGGAACAAAAATCATTTTGGAAACATCACGGAGTCCAGGAAAAATTTAGAACAGGAAATGAATGCTCTCCAACAAACCATCATCACAGAAGGCAGAACAGAGGAACTTGCCCACAAAGAACAAAACCTTTGGACAGCCCTAGAAGCAAGAAGATCGCAAGAGGAAATACTCTGGCGCCAAAAGTCCAGAGTGAAATGGCTTAAGGAAGGGGAAAAAAATACAAAATTCTTCCACCGCACCACCATCCAGCGAAGAATGAACAATAATATTGCCTTCATCAATACCAGCCAGGGGGAAAAACTTGAAAGGCATGAAGACATGGAAACAGAGCTTAGAGATCACTTTTAAGACATTCTCAAAGAGCCTACAAGAAGCAGAACGGAGGCCATTCTACAGATCACAAGGCATATTCCCAAGCTCATTACAGAAGATCACAATAAAAGCCTTCTTCAACCGGTCTCCAAGCAAGAGGTAGAGGACGCAATGGCGCAGCTCAAAGATGGTAAGGCTCCTGACCCGGATGGCTTTACATCTAACTTTTTTCATGAATTTTGGGATCTAATAAGCAGCGAAGTCTGGGATCTGGTAGAGGAATCTCGCACCATGCACTGGCTCCTCCCCTCCTTGAACTCCACCTTCATAGCGCTCGTTCCCAAAGGGGAGGAAGCTCACACGCCTGATAAATTTCGACCCATTGCCCTATGCAATGTCATATACAAGCTCATTTCCAAAGTCATTGCCAATAGACTCAAACCCCTCCTGCCTCTGCTAATTCTTCCAGAGCAGACAGGGTATGTCGAAGGACGCCAAATCATGGACGGCATCATCCTATCCAATGAGGTCATCCACTCCCTAAAGATCCTCAGAAAGCCAGGTATGATCATGAAGCTTGATCTTTCAAAAGCTTTTGATAAACTCAGCTGGGAATACATTCAACATATGCTTCTTGCCTTTGGCTTTTGTCCCACTTGGACTCGCTGGATAATGAACCTCATTTCCTCGCCCAGCTTCTCCATCCTTCTCAATGGCTCTCCCTCAAAGCCTTTCAAACCTTCGAGAGGTATAAGGCAAGGGGATCCCCTCTCCCCTTTCCTTTTTGTCCTTATGGCGGAAGGTCTCAGTCGCTTAATTCATCATGCTGTAGCCTCTAGAACCATCAAAGGTATAGCACTTCATGGTCTGCCACCATCATCGCATCAACAATTTGTTGACGACACAATGCTTTTTGGACACCCCTCCTCTGCTGAAGCCAAATCCTTCAAAGCTCTTCTTGATCTATTCTCAGACGCCTCTGGCACTTCCATAAATGCTTCTAAATCTTAGCTCTTTTTCTTCAACACGCCTCCTTCCACTCAGAGAAACATTACCCGCATCCTCGGCTTCTCTACAGCCGCGCTTCCCTCCAAGTATCTTGGTGCCCCTCTCATGCTCTCAGCTCTTAATCAAACTTCGTGGAAATCGCTCCTGGACAAGCTCGAAGCTAGACTCTCTTCCTGGACGTTCAGGTCTCTCAATATAGCCAGTCGTGTGATCCTAATAAAATCTGTGCTACAAACCATGCCTCTGTATCTATTCTCCATTCTTGCTGCTCCGAAATGGGTCCTGAAAGGCATTCGCAATCTACAACGAAATTTTCTATGGGGATCAGCGGGTCTAAATAAAAAATGGGCCTTAGTAAAATGGTCAGAGGTCTGCCAGCAAAAGTCCAACGGAGGTCTAGGCCTACGGGACCCACTGCACAGCAACAATACTATGGGCGCCAAGGTTTGGTGGAACTGGCTTGTTAAACCACACATCCCATGGGCGAAGCTCTGGCAAGCCAAATATGCCTCGGGAAGCAACTGGGAAGATCTAATAAGATTCAATCCTAGCAGCTCAGGATCAATGATCTGGAATGCTGCTAAACTTCACAGCACATTCATTCAAGAAAACAGCTTCTGGGAAATTCGATCAGGGAATTCAGCGCGGTTTTGGAAGGACTCCTGGCAGCAACTCCCACCGCTTGCTTCAATTTTTCAAAAACCGCTATGGCAAAATCACATGCAACGCAACAACCTTGAAAGCATCACCCAGTTCTGGCAGCCTACTGAAGGCACAGATTTTCAACAATGGAAACCAGCGCACACATGGCAGGAGAACTGGCACGGCGAATCTTATGAGGATATTGAACAGGAGCTAAAACTCAGAAAGATCAAAAAGTCAAATAAACAGGATAGATTAAGATGGGGGCACACGATCAAAGGGGTCTTCACAACAAAAGAAGCTTATAATCTCCGATATGCTCCAAACACCATCGACAAAGATCAGTTATGGGACAACATCTGGCAATCTCCTATATGGCCTAAAGTCTCCACTTTCTTATGGCTTTTGAGCAAAAAACGAATACTTACCTGGGATAATCTGCAACGCAGAGGTTTTATAGGTCCCTCTCAATGCCCAAACTGCTCTCTAAACACAGAAACCATCCTACATCTGATGGAAAATTGCCCCCTTGCCATGTTTCTTTGGAATCACATTGATAGATGCACCCAAAGATCAGGCAATCGTCAAGAAGATATAGCCAATCTTTTGAGAACCTGGCCCAAGATGCCATATCAAAGTCCCCTATTGAACACTCTCTGGACTCTTATCCCCGGCTTTCTCTATTGGACCATCTGGAAGGAAAGAAACAACAGAGTTTTCAATAATAAGAAGCGCCCCCCAGACATCCTGTGGACTCTATTCAAGCAAAGCATTCAAGAGACTCTTATGCTCAGGACTTGGCAGGACTCGGATTGGCCATCGTCCCCCCACGAGATAAGAGTATGGAAGTCTTGGGATATTCATGTCTCCCGTCTCTCCCTTTCCCCCACTCAGATACCTCTCAAGACTGTCTCCCCCTCTCACTGGTCCCCCCCGACCTCGGATGCCTTCAAGCTTAATTTCGACGGAGCAGCAAAGGGGAATCCCGGGCCTGCGGGATTTGGTGGAGTCATTCGTAATGACAAAGGGAACATTCAGCATATCTTCTTTGGATCGATAGGACACGACACCAACAATGCAGCTGAACTGGAAGGACTCTGGACAGGTTTAGGCATAGCTGAACAACATAGTTTTTATCCGCTAATCGTAGAGGGAGACTCCCAGATTCTGATCAACGCAGCCATCAGAATACAATCGGGAACTCCTGCAACCAAAGTAGCCTCCAGCTGGAGATTGCTCAGCAGACTAGAATCACTGGAAGCAAGGCTCAGAGGTCCCAATAGCATCACCTTCCAGCATGTAAAAAGAGCAGCCAACAAGGTTGCTGATCACTTAGCCAATCAAGGAGTTGATCTGAATGGCCCCTCCTACTCAGGTAAGCTCAATGACACTACAGACTCTCAACTTCAACATGTTTGCCTGTCCCTGGCAACTCAGGACCTCTTACTCCCGGATGCGGGTGACAGATAAGAATTCATGGGAGCGGACGGCGGCATTCAATGCCAAGTGGCCGTCGCCCCATGCCACTTGGGCCGAAGGCTCCCGAAGCTGTCCGGCCAGCCTTAAATGCAGGACCTCCACCGCAGATGCAAGGTTAAGAGGTAGTGAGTTCGGTTCGATGAGCAGAGAGGGTCATTCTGCAGGAGAGCGAAGCTCTGGTTCTCTGCAACCAAGCTTCATCTTGGGAGTGTTAGTCGATTTCCGTCATGGTCTGGTGGCTCTGTGGGAAATGCGGGCCAGAGATTAGATTCAAGCTTAGATTATTGGGCCTGGTTAGCTTGTTGGGCCTGGTTCGTATTCTGGTTAGCTTGTTGGGCCTGGTCAGCTTGTTGGGCCTGGTTCGAATTCCGTCCCGGCTCGATTCCTTTGCTGGCTCGAATTTGGTCCTGGTTTCACTACGGTGCTGGTTCAATTTCACGGCGACCCCAGTGCAATCTTGTTACAGCGGTGTTAGCAATATGCCGCGAGAACGACAGAGGGGTGCCTGTAGGCGGGGTGGCACGCGAGGCAGAGCCAGATCTCTGGCCTCTGAACCTCATTCCTCAGAATCTTCGGAAGGAAATCGCCTGCCACGTTCCACAGAGCGCGGCAGAGGGCGAGGCAGAGGACGTTCTTTGGCATGCCCGTTTGGTGGGCATTCATCCACCCGGTTCAGACACACCTGCATATTGGACAATGCCGTCTACTTTGTCTCGGTGCGCATTGAAAAATGCGAGCACCATGATTGGCCGGGCGACCCAGCAGCTCCTCGTCCACCACCGCCTGCTCGGGGGCAGCAATCTCAGCCTGTGGACGCCGAGGGTGAAGTGGCGAGGGACAACGCTGGCCCCAGTGGTGGAGGAACCGCACCGCACTCCGACTCCAGCGCTTCAGAATTCCCTGGCTGCCCGGTGGTGGAGGAACCAGATGGCAAATTCATCCCGCCTTCAGTGGAGGAGACACCCAGCCCTTACACCTAAGCTTGCAGCGTGGACGTTCGGGGTCGTGGCAGCAGGTCGTGAGTCAGTTTTGTCTATGTCCTTTTCCGTTTCTGAGTCTGTTATGCTCCATTCTGTCCTGGCTTCTAGCCTTAGCGTCTGTAATGGTTCTGTCGGAATATAGGTCGGTCTTGTTCTGTAATTTCAGTTACGTTATGCACCTTAACAGAATTGTAAGAGTCTGTAAACTCCTCCCCTGCGACAGCAGGGAGAGGATGGGTCAGTTTTTTGCAGTTTTGAACACTGTCATAGCTCTTGTTTGGGGTCAGCGGATAGCTCGTCGGGCACAGTCTCAGTTTCAGTGTCATCTTGTTCAGGTTGCCGACCCATGGCGGCAAATGTAACCCTCTGTACTCTTTTTGTATTATAATAGAATTAGTCCAATTTACACAAAAAAAATATATATGAAGGCCTCCCCATTGATCGAGCAGGGCCCGGAGACGTAGTTCGAGTTGGACGAACTCTGTTATTAAGTCTTGTTGTCTTTTTGTCGTGCCTTTATGTGTTCCTTCTTCTTTTATGTGTGCACATTAGATTTCTGTGTTAAGCTGCAGTTTCTACATGTGATTCTTTTCATACATCTCTAAGCAAAAGATCCTTGGATCAAGTGGTATCAGAGCAGGTCTTTTTAGATGTGAATTGCATTTTTTTATGCTAACAAGAGACAGACTCCGAAGAGGCGAAGGGGAATTAGAGCCTTTCGATCCCAAAGTAGGGCGTGCACATCAAAGGAGAAACATGGCAGAAGATGATGCTCATCTTGAAGAGGAGTGCAATTTCTGCAAGACCTTCTATTCAATGGAAGAGAATATCAGTCAGTTGGTTTTAAGGCTGGAGAAAGCAGAGGAGAGAAACCCAGAAGAATAAGGTTCAGCACATAGGAATGGTGGAGAAGAACCCCCTCCTTCTCCTTCCGCGAGTGAAGGTTCTCCTTCCTCTCACCGCCATAATCGTAGAAATTTAAAGGATGCATCTAAGAAATTTTTCTCTAAATTATATGTTAAATTTGATCTTCCCATGTTTAATGATGAAAGCAATGCAGAAAAGCTTAACAGTTGGATTAGGCAGATTCAGCGGATCATGGAGGATGAGTCAAAGATTCAGCTGGCCTCTCTACGGCTGAGCAGCACCGCTCTCGTTTGGTGGGAGAGCAAATTGCGGAGCAGTAAGAATGTGGGTAACCTCTTTTCCTCATGGCCTGATTTTATTTTTGCGTTAAAGGAACAATTTTATCCTTTAGGATACAAGCAAAAAGCTTTAATGAATTGGCAGTATTTAACGCAAGGCAAAGGTCAGGATGTTCAGAGTTTTACAAAGGAGTTTAGGAAGCAAGCACTAAATTTGGGTATTGCACTTGATACACCTGAAGTTGTAACTAAGTATATTGGCTCATTGCATAGCTACATTAGGCATTTATTGTTGTTGTTTGAACCAACCACTATTGATGCAGCCAGCGTGAAAGCAATTCATATTGAAAACAGGGGCAAAAATGAAAGAGATGATCATTCCAGAAAACCACCGATCAAACCTCCCAATGGCAAATCTAAAGCGAAATGGAAAGGAAAGGAAAAGAAGACGGTAGCAGCCAAAGAAGGAGAAAGGTTGTATTGCAATCACTGCAAAAAGGAAGGCCACGCTGACGATCACTGTTGGAAACAGCACCCAGAAAAGAATCCAAAGAAGTACGGAGGAAAAGGGAAGCAAAAGACAATGGCAACTGCACAGCAAGACATTGGATCGGATTTCGAAGATGAAGCATTAATCACACCCGCGGGAACAAAAGGTACTCTTACACCTCATGTTAATTATGAATCGCATGAAGGCACTAGTTCTGTGAATGAGTCCCTTCCTAATGATCGAAAGAGAATTGAACTGTTTCATATCAGAGTTGTTGTAAATCATACTAAAGTTGAAACTATGTTTGATATTGGATCCTAGGCAAATTTAATCGCAAAATCTCTGGTAAAGAAACTCAGCTTAGAAACAAAACCACACCCGAAACCTTACCCGCTTGGATGGATACATGATAAATCAAAACTAAATGTAACCAAGCAGTGTAAAGTAAAATTTGTAATCGCTTCTAAGCTAATGGACAAAGTAGAACTGGATGTAATACCATTGGATATATGTGGCATGGTGTTAGGGAGTCCATATCTATATGATAGAAAGGCAGTCTTTTTCCGTCATGAAAACAAATACTGAATCACAAAAGATGGGGTAGAATATATAGTAAGGCTCATCAAAATAAAATCAATGCCAACCTTGTAAGTGCTCGACTAATGAAAAGGTTGGTGAATTCCAATAAGGGTTGCATGCTAATGGTTGTAAGGGAAAAAGAGGCAAAATTAGCTGATGCTTTCCACGGTTGTGATCAAGAACATAAACAGGAATTATCTGAATTAATTTCTAATTATGATGAGATGTTTCAGGAACTGAGGGGATTACCTCCGAAGAGGGAAATCCAACATGAAATCCATTTGCAGCATGATCCTCCTTTACCGAATATTGGCATGTACAGGATGTCGACCATTAAGATGGAGGAAATCAAGAAACAGGTGCAGGAATTGCTGGACCAAGGGGTCATCAGACCGAGCACTTCTCCGTGTGGTTCACCAATTGTCTTAGTGCAAAAGAAAGACGGCACATGGAGGATGTGTGTGGATTACCGGCACTAAACAAAATTATGGTGAAAAATCGCTACCCTCTTCCACGCATTGATGACTTATTAGATCAATTAAACGTTGTTGTTTGTTTCACCAAATTGGATTTGCGTAGTGGTTATCACCAGGTCCGAATTGCAGAGCAAGATGTGTGGAAAACCGCCTTCAAGACCAAACAGGGGTTGTTTGAATGGATGGTGATGCCATTCGAACTTTGCAACGCTCCAGCCACTTTTATGAGGGTCATGAATGATCTCTTTAGGCCTTTCATTGATCAATTTGTTCTTGTATATTTAGAAGATATACTTGTCTTTAGTAAAAGTTGGGTTGAACATGTGTGTCATGTAAAGAAAGTGCTTGATGTATTGAAAAAAGAAAAAACTCTTTGTAAAATTGTCATAATGTGAGTTCAGGAAAACCTCTTTGGGTTACCTAGGTCATATTGTTGGTCATGGTCAGTTGAAGGTTGATCCTTCTAAAGTTGAAGCAATTGTAAATTGGCCTAAGCCTACTAGTGTAACCAAGGTCTATAGCTTTTTAGGTGTAGTCCAGTATTGGAGGAGATTTATTGCTAATTTCTCTGTTATTGCAGCACCTTTGCACACATTGATAAGTGTGAAACAGGTCTTTTAATGGGGAGGAAGACAACAGAAGTCCTTCGAAACATTGAAGGAAAAGATTAGCACCGCGCCAGTCTTAGCC
Organism: Pinus taeda; assembly: GCA_000404065.3. Classification (NCBI taxonomy): domain Eukaryota; kingdom Viridiplantae; phylum Streptophyta; class Pinopsida; order Pinales; family Pinaceae; genus Pinus; species Pinus taeda. Next base: position 2,671 of record APFE031694599.1, on the reverse strand, counting down.
TTACCCGATCTCCAACAGCCATTCGAGATCGAAACTGACGCCAGTGGTTATGCCATGGGAGTTGTACTGATGCAGCAAAAGAAGCTGATTTTTTACCATTCTGAGAAGTTTTCTCAAGCTGTGATAAACTATCCCACTTATGACAAGGAGCTTTATGCCTTGGTGCAGAGTGAAAAAGTGGAAAGACTACCTAATCGGCAAGGAGACCATCATCCATACAGATTATCAGCCCTTGCAGTACCTTCAGTCACAAACCAAGTTGCAGCAATCTCGTCATTTCAGGTGGATGGGTTTTCTTCAACAGTTTCATCTGGTAATAAAGAATAAGAAGGGCACTAGCAATAAAGTGGCTGATATGCTATCTCGCCCTCCTATTTCTGCGTTTGTTATTTTGCATAATGCTTCGTTGTCTTTTGAGAGTTATGTTGAACAATATGCTAACGATGATGACTTTAAGGAGATTTATGCAAAACTAACCCATGGTTCACAGGTGGACAGCGATCACTTGCAGGGGAAACTGTTGTATCACCTTGGTAAATTGTGTATTCCCACAGGGGAAAGAGTACATGTAATTCGAGAGGCCCACACCTCTCGTGTCTAGACACTTTGGTGTTGAAAAGACTTTATGTCATGTACAAAGATTTTGTTTTTGGCCTCATATGAAAAACATTGTGACTCGCTATGTAAAGGGTTGTGTGATGTGTTATGTTTCAAAGCCCTCTAATAGAAAACTCGGTCTCTACACACCACTCCCTATTCCGAGTAGCCCATAGGAAAGTGTGTCAATGGACTTTGTAGGAGGTTTGCCTTTGTCTAAAAAGAGTCACGATTATTTGTATGTTGTCGTTGACCGTTTTAGCAAGATGTGTATTCTTATGCCTTGTAAAAAGCAGATCACTGCGACACTGAAATCAAATTCATTCCTACTCCGGGCACATGCAGAACATTAGTGACTCGGATGTTGGTTCCTGCTTCCGTCTGAAATGCTATGGTGCCTCTCCCTACTGGAGTACACTTCGTTCTATTTCCCATAGTAATCTAGAAGTCCATTTGTTCTTCTTGATAGCTCGAGAAACATTCTCGTACTCCAGAGACATCTTGATTTTCCATCCTTCTTAGTGCTATATTCCTATCGATCTCTGACGCTTTTTCTGCCCCAGCAACTGTTGTAGAAGAGACTGCATCTTTACCTGAATATTGCTCTGCACTGCTCCCTCTGTCACTGGAAATTTCAACCTATAAATCTTCCTCTCTATCGACTCACTCAAAGAGGGATTTTTTATGAAAAATTTGCCCCTCCAACACTGGACTGCGCAATTCCTCTAGGATTTCAATTTTCTGCCTATGTACTAATTTCGAACTCCCTTCTACTCTCCAATGCTTGGCTCTTCTGGTCTGCACTTATCTTAGCTCTGATACCATGTGAAAATTTCAAAATAGAAATCCAACTACAGTAACTGATATTATTTCTTCTACTTATCAATTCAAAAATAAGTTATTCACAGTGTTTCTATGGCAAATATCAAAATAAAATCTATTGCAGCCTTCACAATTAAAATACTGTGGAAAGTAAATGCAAAGAAAAATACTAGCATAAGGATAATCACAATGACAGTTATTTTTGAACAATCGTCCCCGAAAAACCCAATGCGGGAAAACCAGTGCAGCAGATGAGGGCTTCTTTATTTATCTTCAACAAAAATCTCATGTACAAGATGCAACTAGCAAAATAGAGAAGATATCTCTGTGAGAATTTTACAGACAACTTTCTCACACTCCTTGGTGAGACTCTGATCTAAGAGAGGATCTGCTGCCCCCTCTGTCACTCACTGCGTCAGCTTTTGCATAGGGACTGCGCAGTCCCAACGTCTTAGCTTCTACACTATCCCTTTGCGTCATAACTTCTACATTGTCTCTTCTCTGCTCTGCTTCTTCTGCTCCTGCCTCTCAACTGCTATTGATACCCTCTCTCCTCCTCACCTGCAACTCTCTCTCTAAATCGATTTCCTCTTGCCGAACTTCAACCAATGAGGAAATCAGTTTTACTCGAGTAACTAAGTATCTGCCTGGTGTGTTTTCCAATTGCCCATCGAAATCCTTCTTATAATCCACCAAATGAATATTCAATGGCCCAGATTAGATTCTAATCGACGGCTCATATCATATTGACTTGATCCTCATCTTCTTCTAGAAGTTTCACCCACAGTTAGATTAATACCCTTTAATTATTTTTATTTCTTAAGTTTAGACTTAAGCACTCATTAAAAATAATTAATTATTTTAATAAAACTGCCTTCAGGAGGAATTTCCCAAAACGATTAATGGGTATTGTCAAATACATGTGCCTAAGCCTCCCTGCAAAATTTGAGACTTAGAGCACATCCGATGCTACCAAAAATCAACAGTCCATTGCCTTGTAGTTAAGTAGTAAGTAGGAATTCTTACTATGAGGAGACTAGGATTCAATACCTGTAGACACCTTGCCCACCGTGCTTTGATGTCGTGCCAAGCAATGTTTTAAAACTCCGACTCGAGTTCGGAACCGGCCGAAGGTCGACTCCGAATCCAAATCCGACTCTGACTCGATATCGACTCAGCCGGTTTGATTTCAATGACTCGATCATTGTGAAAAATACATTAAATATTTTTTTTTTTTGAAAAAACATAATTT